>OVBA01001017.1:0-50769 GCA_900406435.1 Lepidium aucheri | reverse complement strand
TATTTTATTTCCAAGAAATTTAATAAAACTTTATATATTACATAAATCAAAAGAGTAACCAATATTATATCTCAATTTTCTTAGGACAATTGAGATCCTAAACCTCTAATTGCGTAGTGACAACCTCAAATTTCCACCACTTAATCTCAAATTTTGATATTTTTATGATTTTATATATTTTACATATTTTGGAAACATAACTCATTTTTTATAAATTTGTGAGTANACATCATTTTTGATTACTTGTAAGAGATTATAGATTTTGCATGTTTTTACTAAATAATTCATTTCTTGCAATTTCTTGGGTTATATCCTATTAAGAAAAAAATATTTCATGTCATTTTTGATATTTTTATGATTTTATAGATTTTAGATGTTTTGGAAAAATAACTCATTTTTCTACTAATTTGTGAGTTATAGCCTTCTAATAATATCATTTCACATTATTTTTGATTATTTGTAGTAGATTATAGAGATTGCATGTTTTTATTACATAACTCATTTCTTTTCAAATTCGTGGGTTATAATTTTCTTAAAATAATATTTTATGTTATTTTTGATTACTTGTAAGAGATTATAGATTTTGCATGTTTTAACTAACTAACTTATTTTCTTGCAAATTCTTGGGTTGTAAACTTTTAAAAATAATATTTAATGTCATTTTTGATATTTTTATGATTTTATAGATTTCACATGTTTTGGAATAATTACTCATTTTTCTACAAATTTGTGAGTACTAACCTTCTAAAAATAACATTTCACATTATTTTTGATTACTTGTAGGAGAATATAGAGTTTGCAAGTTTTTATTAAATAACTCATTTTCTTTCAAATTTGTGGGTTATGACCTTCTAAAAATAATATTTTATGTCATTTTTTATATTTTCATTATTTTATAGATTTCATATGTTTGCATGTTTTTACTAATAACTCATATTCTTGCAAATTCATAGGTTATAACCTTCTAAAAATAATATTTTTTATCATTTTTGATTACTTTTAAGAGATTATAGATTTCACATGTTTTGGATAAATTACTCATTTTTTTTACAAACTTGTGGGTTTTAACCTTCTAAAAATAATATTTTACGTCTTTTTTGATATTTTTATGATTTTATAGATTTCATATATTTTGGAAACATAACTCATTTTTGTACCAATTTGTGATAACCTTCTAAAAATAAAATTTCACATAATTTTTGATTTCCTGTAGGATATTATAGATTTTGCATGTTTTTACTAAATAACTCAATTCCTCGCAAATTCGTGGGTTATAGCCTTCTAAAAATAATACATCATATCATTTTTGATATTTTTATGATTTTATAGATTTCACATGTTTTGGAAAAATAATTCATTTTTCTACAAATTTGTGAGTAATTGTCTTCTAAAAATAACATTTCACATTATTTTTGATTATTTGTACGAGATTATAGAGTTTGCATGTTTTTACTAAATAACTCATTTTCTTGCAAGTTCGTGTGTTATAATCTTCTAAAAATAATATTTCATGTCATTTTTGATCACTTGTAATAAATTATAGATTTTGCATGTTTTGACTAACTAACTCATTTTCTTGCAAATTCGTGGGTTATAACCTTTTAAAAATAATAGTTCATGTCATTTTTGATTACTTGTAGGAGAATATAGAGTTTGCATGTTTTTATTACATAACTCATTTTCTTTCAAATTCGTGGGTTATAACTTTCTGAAAATAATATTTTATGTCATTTTTGATATTTTTATGATTTTATAGATTTCACAGATTTTGAAAACATAACTCATTTTTCTACAAATTTGTGAGTAATAGCCTTCTAAAAATAACATTTCACATCAATTTTTATTACTTGTAAGAGATTATTGATCTTGCATGTTTTTATTAAATATCTCATTTTTTGTAATTTCGTGGGTTAGAACCTTATAAAAATAATATTTCATGTCCTTTTTTATATTTTTATTATTTCATAGATTTTACATATTATGGAAAAATAACTCATTTTTTACTAATTTATGAGTTATAGCCTTCTAAAATAACATTTCATATTACTTTTGATTACTTGTAGGAGATTATAGAGTTTGCATATTTTTATTAAATAACTCATTTTCTTTCNTCATTTTCTTGAAAATATGTGGGTTATAACCTTCTAAAAATAATATTTCATGTCATTTTTGATATTTTTATGATTTTATAGATTTCACATGTTTTAGAAAAATAACTCATTTTTTATACAAATTTGTGAGTAACAGCCTTCTAAAAATAATATTTCACATCATTTTGATTACTTGTAGGAGATTATAGATTTTGCATGTTTTTACTAAATAACTCAATTTCTTGCAGATTTGTGGGCTATAACCTTCTAAAAATAATATTTCATGTCATTTTTGATATTTTTATGATTTTATATATTTCACATGTTTTGGAAAAATAACTCATTTTTCTATAAATTTGTGAGTAATAGCTTTCTAAAAATAACGTTTCCTATCATTTTTGATTACTTGTAGGAGATTATAGATTTTGCATGTTTTTACTACCTAACTCATTTTCTTGCAAATTTGTGGGTTACAACCTTCTAAAAATAATAGTTCGTGCGATTTTTGATATTTTTATGATTCTATAGATTTCACATGTTTTGGAAAAATAACTCATTTTTCTACAAATTTGTCAGTAATAGCCTTCTAAAAATAACATTCCATATCATTTTTGGTCACTTGTAAGAAGTTATAGATTTTGCATATTTTTACTAAATATCTATTTTTCTTGCAAATTAGTGGGTTATAACCTTCTAAAAATAATATTTCGTGTCATTTTTTATGTTTTTATGATTTTATAGATTGCTCATATTTTGGAAAGATAACTCACCTTTGTACAAAATTGTGAGTTATAGTCTTCTAAAAATAACGTTTCACATCATTTTTGATTACTTGTACGAGATTATAGAGTTTGCATGTTTTTACTAAATAACTCATTTTCTTGCAAATTCGTGGGTTATAACCTTCTAAAAATAATATTTCATGTCATTTTTGATTACTTGTAAGAGATTATAGATTTTGCATGTTTTTGCTAACTAACTCATTTTCTTGCAAATTCGTGGGTTATAACATTATAAAAATAATACATCATATCATTTTTGATATTTTTATGATTTTATAGATATCACATGTTTTGGAAAAATAATTCATTTTTCTACAAATTTGTGAGTAATTGTCTTCTAAAAATAACATTTCACATCATTTTTGATTACTTGTACGAGATTATAGAGTTTGCATGTTTTTATTAAATAACTCATTTTCTTGCAAATTCGTGTGTTATAACCTTCTAAAAATAATATTTCATGTCATTTTTGATTACTTGTAAAAGATTATATTATAGATTTTGCATGTTTTTACTAACTCATTTTCTTGCAAATTCGTGGGTTATAATATTCTAAAAATAATACTTCATGTCATTTTTGATATTTTTATGATTTTATAGATTTCACATGTTTTGGAAAAATAACTTATTTATTTTACAAATTTGTGAGTAATTGCCTTCTAAAAATAACATTTCACATCATTTTTGATTATTTGTAGGAAAATATAGAGTTTGCATGTTTTTATTTAATGATTCATTTTCTTTCAAATTCGTGGGTTATAACCTTCTAAAAATAATATTTCATGTCATTTCTGATTACTTGTAAGAGACTACAGATTTTGCATATTTTTACTAACTTACTCATTTTCTTGCAAATTCGTGGGTTATATAACCTTTTAAAAATAATAGTTTATGTCATTTTTGATATTTTTATGATTTTATAAATTTCACCTGTATTGGAAAAATAACTTATTTTTCTACAAATTTGTGAGTAATAGCCTTCTAAAAATAACGTTTCACATCATTTTTGATTATTTGTAAGAAGTTATAGATTTTGCATATTTTTACTAAATAACTTATTTTCATGCAAATTTGTGCATTATAACCTTCTAAAAATAATATTTCGTATCATTTTTGATATTTTTACGATTTTATAGATTTCACATGTTTTGGAAAAATAACTCATTTTTCTACAAATTTGTGAGTAACCTTCTAAAAATAACATTTCACATCATTTTTGATTACTTGTAGAAAAATATAGAGTTTGCATGTTTTTACTAAATAATTCATTTTCTTTCAAATTCATCTTCTAAAAATAATATTTCATGTCATTTTTGATATTTTTATGATTGTGTAGATTTCACATGTTTTGGGAAAATAATTTATTTTTCAAAAAATATGTGAGTTATAACCTTTGAAAAATAACATTTCATATTATTTATGATTACTTGTAGGAGATTGTAAAGTTTGCATGTTTTTACTAAATAACTAATTTTTTTGCAAATTTGTGGGTTATCTGGTAGCTACCTTCAATTTTTTCATGATTATTATTATTAGATTCCGACAACTATTTCTTGGTCGTTAATTTGGGTACCAAAATAGTTCTTGTTAAAAGTTGTTTGCGGATGTATGTAATTTGGTTGAACTCTAAAGTTCTCCATTCGCCACCACCTTGGAAAGGTCCCTAATAATCATGTTTGGTCTATATGAGCCAATCTTTGTTCGGCTTATATGAGCCCTAAACTGTTTATTTCTAACCCTGTTTGCGTTTGATACTGATCTACCAGATTTAAACTCAATGGTGTAGTGTTTCTTATTCAAAGATCACCATCAAAATTGAAAAATCGTTCAAAGATCACCATTAAATTCGAGGTCAAGATTTGGAATCTTGGTGGATGTAATCCGCCAAAATTCTTCTTAGAGTCATTCACTAATGTAATCATGTAAACAGATTATAGCTGTGCTATAATTCGAGATTGCTAATGTTATATAATATTTTGTCATTGAACTTTGAAACAGAGATTGATGGTACATTGTCCTTACATGCTCTTTCTGCTTAAACTTTTTAGAAGAAATGCTGAAACCTATTAGTGATACAAATAGCTATGTGTTTATAAAAGTCAAAGGTCTTTGTCTGTTTACAAAAATAATGTACATGTGTTGAATTCTTTACGGTCACTTACATGGCCAAGTTGACCTGAGAAGCATAGCCGGCTCAGTCAGTTCAGATTTTTATCTAATTCCTGAAACTTTAGAGCCATTTCAAGACTGTGTCCAGCCACTAAGCTTTTGGCAAGCGACCGTATTGCTCTAGAGACCAACTCTTTCTTCTGCTTCTCACCTGTTTCCATAAGATTAGATCCAGACTCCTTGCCTTCCTCCTTTAGTGTCACACACAATCCTCTCAACCACTCCTCTAGAAAAGAGGCTTTCTGTAGGGTTTCACAGAAAGTTTGAGTAGCTAATTCTTAAAAATCAAGCAATAAAAACAGTGGTATCAACAATAATATCTGCAATTTCTTACTTTTAAAAGAAAATCTGTCAACGATTCACAATGACAGCTTGAAATTAGGCTCAGGAGATGCAGCATGGTAGAAATTAACTGAAATAAGCAACCAGACTTCAGATAAGTCATTCATAAACCTAAAAATTGAGTAAACATGGTTTCAGGGTCTACTTGATTCTCAAGCGATCTCTTATATTTGAAATTTGCTGGAGTTGTCTCTCTGTCAGAATGAAGACTTTGTAAAGTATGCTCCACACCTTTGACAACATCAGGGAATGATCTACCATAAGCTGAAATTAAATTTGGTGCGAGAAAGAAATTAGCCAAACAGTACAATCCCCAAAACACAAACAACAATAGACAAAAAATAATTACGTCCAAATAAATATAGCTACAGAGAACGGGAGAAAGAGGGTTAGTATCATTGTCACCAAGTGGGGTTCCTGGGACGGCTAAAGCAGCAGCAGCTTGTATTCTTATCTTAAAGTTTGATGCATCACGAAGCAGCAATAGTAGAATACTAAAAACACTTGGAGCCCTGCAAAAGAAAAGTAGTTGGTAAAGGTCACTGCGTGAAGCAGATTGGGTAATCCAAAGCTAAAGGATGCATACCAATTCATGTCTTGCAGTTTAATTGTCTCATTTGAGAATAAATTTCTAAAAGCATGACAAACGTTCCATTGAACCTGTACAAATTTCTGAAGTCAAAGAATGTAATGAATAAAGCTAAGAATGCGTAAACAAAGCTGAATACGTTTCTGTATAAGATTTTCTTATCAAACCAAGCTAAATTAGTTAAAGATGCGGTCATCCAAGCGAAATCTCTTGTTGAATCCTATATATTTGTATACCTTAACATTGCCAGTAGTGACACAGGAAAGAAATGCTTGCACAGTTCTCTCCAACCACCTTGCATCTCCCGCACAGGATAGATGGTGAGAATTTGATGAATGTTGATGGGGAAAAGGTGATACCTCTTCGTCCTCTGACTTTATACTTGTCATGCATCTCAACTTTACATATTTGGAAATACTCCCCAGTGCACGAACTGCATTGGATTTAACCTAACAATACAATTTCGTAGATTATGATGGCAAATGTGCAGATACTAACAACTACTGCGTAATCCGTGGAAACAAATATCAGCTAGCCAATTTTGCCATTCATATGGAACACAGATGAGTGCAACAAAAATATCACTCAGACAAACAAACACATGTAGCTAACAAAAGAAAACAACTAATTAATTTTGTAGAGTTATTTTTGGGATTGTAGAGCAACTCACTGAGTAGCAAGAGAAACTAATTTATCACAATATGTTGGGAATCACTTTTATTACCTTGTCCCCGTCCTCAGTAAGGCGCAAAGCACATTCTATTAGGGCGTCCACAACTTGTGAAGTTGTATTTAATCCTAATAAGGAGGGAAAAAGAAAAGTTAATCCAAAAGTTTTATCAGATGTAATTAAGACGTCAGTATTAATACCTTTAAAGGACCTATCATCAATGCGGTAGCGCAGAGAGTCGCATACATTGGCCAAAGCCCAGGATGCTGTTATACGCACCTGAATTAACGAACGTAAAGCCCATTGCAAAAGTAAAAGTAAATATGAAATGCATTAGCTCATGAGAAAGAACAAATAAAGCAGTATAGCAATACCGAGGTCAATGGATCACGGGTATTCGCTTCAACAGCTATAATAAAATTTTCGTATGTTCCCTCACTGCATCAATAAAGTTCCTTAAGTTGATGACCGTGGATAACTTGCCAGGGATAATTGGGACAAGCAACATATACTTTTAACAGACAGTGAAAAAGGGATAAGATACCTTAAAGAAGTTTCCGGAAAACATGAAATTACACCAATAGCTCGGCAAGCTGCTGATCTGACTGAAGGTATTTTGTCATGCAATGCAGCGTTTATCTACAAAAACTAAAAGACGTCACACAAATATTTTTAAAACTCAGGTCTAGATAGTAACTTCATCAATCATAAAAAGGTTCCAATACTCACAATTGATGAAGTGACAAAGTCCTTTTCCTGCTTATTGAAAGAGACAAATATGGAGGATGTAATACCAGCAAAGCAAGTAACTGTAGTGCTCCTCACCTTCCAAACATACGAAGATATTCAGGATAGTATATATAATGCAAAACTACATCTATGATTATACTATTAGTTGTGCAAAAACAATAAGTCGTCCAGATTTTACACCAACCACTGCACAATCATGGTGTAACACGAGAACTATATGTTTCCGAATAGCCTCAGACCATTGGTCACATCCTGCCAGAAAAGCTGGCTCCTGACTATATCCAGGATTCTCAAATCCATATGATGGTGCAGATGAAATTCTAGTTGCCCTTAGGCAGTCAGATGTAAATGGTGTATCCATGAATCTATCGTACTGAAGATCTTCAGTTCCCTTATATCCACATATTGCACGAAGGCTCCCATCCAAAACCTACATACAATGCTGTGTAAGTTCTTATTAAAAATGTGGCCCTGAGACATTCCTCACATGTCTTAGCTGTCAGGCTAAATTCTTTCCAAAAGCAAAATAAATCTGGGCATGCTACCAGCCAACAATGAATGTCCCTGTTCCACAGAAACTAGGGAATATAGAATAAATTGCAAAATTAAATACATAAATCAGATAGGTTCACAAAAACAAAACAAAAAAAACAAACAAAAAAAAATCCTGCCTTAATCGCAGCTGTGAGGATTTTATCCCCAATATATCCAATAGACTCTTTAGCTGAAGCCTTCCAAGTCGGCGGTGAATCTTCAATAACAGCAAACTGCAAAAGTTTATACACGAGGACAGAGACCCGTCGCCAATATGCTGACACTAAGGTTGGGTAATTGAGAGCCACGGCTCGGAGAACCTGTGCGATATATTTATGGATGAAAACATAGGAAATGCAATGTAGCAGCTCTCATTAACTCTACAGTAGAACAACATATTTTTCCTTGAATAGCATAACGATAAATGACAGGGAAACAAAACAGTCAGCATATTATTCAATCCTGCCCCAGTCTTTCATAATCTTCATCCCGACACCACCCTCAGCACAGAAATGGTTAGTGAAAGTATTTTTAATGTTCTAACTGGAATCAAACATCACCATAGTCACCTGAATTAATACTGTGCGTCTCTCTTTCTACCTAGATGAGAACTCAAAGGGAAAACAACTACACAAAGGAGACACATAATACCTGAAGGGCCTCAATGCATGTTGACGCGTCAGAAAATTGTTCAGCAAAACTAAATAAAGTAGAAAGAACTCCTGAATTTAATCCACTTCCATCGGATCCTGAAGTGACTTCACCTGCTGAGATCTCATCCAAAAGCATATCATGTACTTTCACTTGAGGAGGAAAGGTAGAGAATGCTGCTGTCAGACAACCTATTGCAGCAACCTATACAAAATAGATCATGATAAGAGTAGTACTGTAAGAGCTCAGAGAAGAAAGTTATTCAGAACTCTAATTCAAGCAATTTAAAACCCTGAGATCCCAGCTTTAGCATCACCAACCATCTAGTTTTTTTTTATTTTTCTTGACAATCTACCAACCATCTAGTTCAACTGTGGGAAGGGTTAGATAAAGTGGAGAGAATGGGATAATCATTGGGAATTGTAGTGGTGTGGGTTAGGTGTTGGGTCGAAAGCTGAGAATGCTCTAATGAAAAGAGTCTCAAAGTCTTATCCTTTATTTGGGTGAATGACTGAAGGAAGATCTTTAGTTGGTTCTGACCAGACCACTTCTTTGCATCCATGAATAGAAGCTCAAGATCGATGGGATCAGGAAATCAGCGATGAGAAAGGAACTAGAACAGATATTATTAGAAGACGAGGAACTGGAAACATAAACACAGATAAAATTCTCCAAAAAATAACCCAAGACCCTTGTCCAGTGCCTGTAACGTCCAGAGAATCCTAATATCTTTTTTCTCCTATTGCTCCCCCATGTCTACAAATTTATGTCTGTGACTGAGACTAGTTCACATCCTATGACTTTGATTAATGGAAACTAGGATATAGTCCAAGATTAAAATCCTAGATTTCAAAACGCGAATTGATATTTCCATCATAGACAAAGAAAGCAAACAGACAAAGAACATAAGGAAGAGTAAGCACTAACCAGCAAGCCAGTTTTATCATTTTTGAGAGGAAAGCCCTCACTAATCTTAGCCTGCAGAGACATTATAACTTTTGGCAGCAATTCTCCTGGCATTCTCGAGTAACTGGAAATGATAACATTAAAGAACACATAAAAATCTCATTCAAGATCCCAAAGTATTTTCAATCATTTAACATGAGATAGCATCAGCTAAACGGATCTGGGACTACAGATACATTCATGACGCTCTCAAAGTTCACTTAGTCAAAGATAAACCTTAATCTATGGTTTTGTGATACCGCAAGGCAAATACCTTTACCAATATACAATACTTAACAATAAAAACGAATATCATTAGTTATATGAACAGACTAGATAAACACACAGACGAAATGTACGTACGGTGTGCTTGATATCAGAAGCAAGAGGATCTTGAACAGCCAAATCAACAATCTGCCATGATTATCGCTGTGAATCAAATGTAGAATGCCTACACCCATATGAAAGGCATAAGTGCCTTGGCCTAACAAGGAATAACTGATAACCAGACAAGAAGCAAAAGGGAAAGGAAATTAATGTCGTTGAATACCTGTGTGAAGTTGCATTAATATTAGACCAAGGGAATTTGAGAGTGGCATAAACGATCCATATTTGGTGGATTCTTTGTACTCTGCCACTTGAAGGAAAACAGATGAAGGCCCATCCATCATGGTGGCAAGAGCTGACGCAGATGCAATCCTTACCTAGACATTGCAAAATAAAACAAAAAAGGTATAGTCAGCGCAGTCACAATGTTGAGCCAGCAAAAGATCTCTAGATATATTTGCTTAACCACAGACAATATTGAGAAGGTGACAATGGAGAACAACATCGAAATATGTGCCTCAATCACCTAAAAAGGGACAAGGATAACCACCTTTAAATGAGGATCAAAAAGCAAGCAGGTCATTAGAGTAGCGTCAAACTTCCTGTTCACGGACTCGAAAGTTAAGGAGACAAGAAAAATATTAGGATACAGAGACAAAAGATGTTGTATTTAAACTTTTCCACCTTGGCTTGAGTACATCACTGGTTGGGAAAAGAGCCATCCACTGATTTGTAAATGACTTTGAATCAGCTTGGCAAAGATCCTTTACAGGAGATAAGAAAATTAATTGATAATTGTCACTGTATAGTTGATTGGAAGATGTAGAAGAACCAACTAAGAATAAAAATTTGTTCCTCACCTGTATGCAAACAATCGCAGCTATTCTAACCTTAGAGGTTTGGGCACAATAAGAATCCCTTGCCCTACCATCACTGTCACTAAAATCAGAATCTGATGATATAATGTCGGAACTAGCAGAATCATGAGTTGGCTGCCAGTCACAGGACCCTGGCAACTTAGTGTTCAAATCACCCCTCTTGCGCAACTGGGGTGGCCTATAAGGAGTATTCTTGGCATTCAAACTTACTCCAGAAACCAATGTGGAAAGCTCGACACTTAATTGCTTATCCTTGTGAACAACATCAGAATGAGAGAACTGAAGTGGGCCACTAAGTCCAAAACAGAAAAACATTCTCAATGCTGCTATGAAACTTGAGACCTGCAACATTACAACTTCAGCTTAAACAACTTCAACTGCAGCTCGAACTAAGTGTAAACAGAGCAAAGGCTATCAAGAATCTACTTACGTGATCAGAAACAGGACATTTAATATTTGTCAGGACCACATGCACACAGTCTAGAAAGCATGAATAGAAGCTGCGGAATAATAAGAAAAGATAATTAGCTAAGGGGAACAACAAGTCTAATATAACCCAGGAAAAAAGAGAAGTTAATAGCTTTGGGCACAACAAGTCTAATATAACCCAGGAAAAAAAGGAGTATATAGTATTCTCCACAAAACCAAAAAGGCATAATCGTAGGCCCTTAAGACGTACCTCAACATGAATCGGTCTTCAACAAGCTGGCCCTTGGATGCTAAGACGTCCATTACCTTTCTTAGAACCTAAATCAGGATGCACCAACTTAAGCAGGAAAGCATATTAGAGAAATGAGAGGATATGTGAAGGGAATGATTACCTCTAGCGTGCATTGGCAGACGTCACTAGGAAACAAAGACTCAGACACAGAAAATGCTCTACCAAACATGTCAAATGCAAGAGCCATGCAGTCCCATAAGCTATTTTTTCCAAGCAGTTTATTTTCCAGATCCAAAGTAGGGTCTTGATTTGAGTAACCATACGATGAAGCTAAATGATGGTGTATTAATGGAATGATGCGCAGAAGAAACTTTACTAGATGAATGTTCTCGGGAAGAGAGCTATTTCTGTGGTACAAAGCGGCTAAACGTCTAGGAAATGGGAAGAGAAGTTACGAAGAAGGTTAAAAGTCAGCACGACAAAACCAATAAGAGAGTGGGATGAAAAAACCTTAAAGTCTCGAAGCATTGGATCACAGGTACGAAATATGCAGTGGAATAGGGTGAAGGCATTGGTAGGCGCAGAAGAAACTCCAAAATCGTAGCGAAAGAGTGAAGAAGAAGCGGCCATGACGATGAATTTTGTTGCAAAAGTACACGAGCAGAACAATCGTGTATCTGGATTAAGGCAATTAAACTTATGGAGGAAAGCAATAAAAAGGCAAAGGAATAAGTGACTGGAGTGGAAGAGAGGACGAACCAGTTGAAAGGTATGACGAGACACAGAGGCCCAGTCAGGACTATCAGCTTTGGAAACCAAATCGAGCAGAAACAAGCAATCGGAAGTGAGCTCGTGCGGTGGGAGGTAAGAGACGGCAGAGAGAAGGGAATGAGAGTGAGAGAAGAGTAGATCCTGAAGCAACAGAGGAACCTCCGGCTGTGGAGTGGTTAAGATTTCGTCCCTGAGAGAGAGAAACGCCGTCCGCCACGTTCCCGCGCTTAGAGAAGCTGCCGCCGTGAACATGTTCAGTTCCCGAGGAATTGAATTGGGGAGAAACCAAAAACACAAAACAATTACGATTCGTTTTGTCTTCTTCACTTGAAGTGAAAACTCTGCCGCGGTCAGAGGGTCTGGTTAAACTCTGCCTTGCTTTATCTTTTTCTGCAATTGTGTTGAATATTCGAGTTGAGTATTCTATATACCCAAAAATCCAACCCAATAAGCCCAATTTATAATCCATTTAAGCCCAATTTCTAACTCATTAAGCCCAAAAATCATCCGGCTATTGACCCGAACCTCGATGCTATTGAACGCAACTCACAGTTCTTCACCAATAGTAACACATTATTACAAGTTAAGAGTCATGATTTAGTGTGACATTATTACAAGTTATGTTAATGCAAGAGTCATTAATGTTTTGTGTGCTATCTTTAATAGGTTTTAATTATTTTTTGAAACAAATAACCATTAAAAACCAAAGTTATTCAGAACCAAATTTATTTCAAGCTTAATTTTGTTATTATTTCAAATACTCATTCGAATCAAAATAAAAATTAACAGAATTTAAGTTGGTACTTATATGCTTACTATATTTCTAAAACGTAATGACTGGGACTACATCTTACCATATAATTGTTAAATATAATGTAACACAATTTAAAAATTATAAGTTAAACCAATTTCATAAAAAAAAAAAGATTATGTGTTGGTTTAGTACCAAACTACAAATAGAATATAATTGTGTGTAGAATTATTTAAAAACTTATTCAAAAAAAAAGAAAAAAAGAAAGAGATGGCGGAAAGATGATCAGAAAATTGATCATGTGATATGAGTATTGATCTTATAGTTATTGATCCAAAAAGAAAAAAAAAAAAGAGAAGGTGGAAAGATGATCAGAAAATTGATCCTAGAATATGAGTATTGATCCAATAGCTATTGATCCAAAAGAAATAGAGGGAGGGAAGGGATAGATCCGAAATTGATACGAAATTGATCTTGATATCGGATTGATCCTAAGTCATTTACGCGGCTCTATATATAGTTTATTATTTCATTCATTAAAACTCAATAATCAAAATAGATCCAAATGATAATAATAGGCACATACAAAATCTGTATTTGAAGAAAGCCACATAAATTTTTTTTACAATTTGTATGTAGTATAAGAGTCGTCTATATTCATTTGAGTTCAAAAGTGAGTTTTGGGATCTCTCGAAAACCATAATCTGTATTCATTCTCTCCATATTTAATAAAGATAAAACTAGATGATCACCCGTGCGATGCATGAATAAAATTATGTTTTTTTGTTGGTATATATATATATATATATATATGTTTTGGTATGGTTTTGGTATATATATAAATTTTTTTTTGAAAAAATTAGTACTTAAATTATTCTTTTTTGTATATTTATATATGTGGGTATTATTAATATATATATATATATATATATGTGTGTGTGTGTGTGTGTTTTTGAAATATTAGGAAAAAATTATGACAAAATTATGTTTGTTTTTTGTTGGTATATATATATATATGTTGGTATTAACAAGTTTGATATATTATGGAATCATACGCAAATATTAGCAAAGTGTAAATTTTAAAATAGAAAAAATCACTAATATAATTAAGTACAGATTATGTGTTATATGGGAAATGATTTTTATACATATCTTGAACACAACCCTTATGCCTTTTGTTTTGATTTTCACTATTATTTGCCTCTTCATTTGGTTGTGAATTCGTATGTTTCATAACTTCGTAAACAATGCTTTTCCTGATTGTAAAGTTTTTTAATTTAATATAAGAACACATACACTATAAAATTGGTTATATAGACTAAGATGCTAAATAATTAAATACGGCATCAAAATCTATATTTCTATATAAAGATACAACATTACTTCACACATTAATGAAAATTGATGTTGTTAGATTTCTTTTTGCTTTACAAATCAATAATCTAAATTTTCGCAATTATAAATCAATCATCTAAATTTTCACATTTATATAATAAAATAATTAATCAAATTATTTATATATTAAATAATATTCATTATAGAATCATACATATTAATTACCATTTTCTTAAAAATGGAAATAAATAAAATTGTTTGATCCGATTCTTTCCATTTTAAATTAGTATATCACATAATTATGAAAATTAAATAAGAGTATTGTTCATTTTAAATTAATATATTATATTTTTATATGATTATCATCAAAATCATATTTGGTATATTAATAACTGGTCCCAACATAAACGGTGATATTTGATTATGATCATAATATTTGATAATTTTAGACAATATAAAATACAAAAAAATTCAAATATCTCTTAATGTCTAAAATAATGTTGTATCTTTATATAGTCAATTTAACATGCATCATTTCCTACAAGATAATGAGATTATTGCACAAAGACATGAGATAAGAAAGATGAATTTGGCACAAAGACACCGAGGGCCATAGCACGCAATTAGGTGGTCAGGACAATTACATTCTACCACAAGGACAAATTCTGTTTTTTCCTACAATATACTATTATCAAGCACAAGGTGAAATCTGAGTATTACAATGAAAGAGATGCTTTGAGAGAGTATCATTGGGCATATACTCTGCTACCAACAATCGCTCATCTCCTTCAGCACAGCAACCAATCAAACTGACTAATCTCTTGTTTCTAAGCTTCCCAACTCCTGTTGCTTCCACCTGGTTTCACAAGTCATCAAAGTCAACACCAAAAAATATCCCATTTTATTATACCATATTTCTATTTTGGTCAAGGCATTAGTCGGATTCTATGATTCAAAAGCAGCTTAAAGATCCGAGTCAATGAATCAATAAACAAGGCACAAAACAACAACACATGCATTAACCTTTCTCAGATTTCTTACCACAAATTTCTGAGCATCAGACCAAGATTGCCTCGAGAATCTCTTAATAGCTACAAGATGATTCCCTTCAAGCTTCCCTCTGTAAACAACACTAGGAGCATTGGATCAATATAAAGCGGCTAAACGTCTGGGAAAAGGGAAAAGAAGTTAAGTTACGAAAAAGATTAAAAGTCAGCAACACAAAAACCTTTAAGTTAGAGAGTGGGATGATAAAAACTTTAAAGTCTCGAAGCATTGGATCACAAGTACGAAATATGCAGTAAAAAATCAGTAAATATGAGTATTGATCAGAAAATATGAGTATTGATCAGAAAATGTGAGAATTGATCCAGTGGATGATAAAAACCATAAAGTCTCGAAGCATTGGATCACAGGTACGAAATATCAGTGGAATATTGATCAGAAAATTGATCCTTATTGGATTGATCCTAAGGCTGCTCTATATATAGTATAGTGTTTCATTCAATTGAACTCAATCAAAAATGGCTCCAAGTGATGATGATAGGAGGTCCATACAAAACTTGTCTTTTAAGAGAGCAAAATCTTTTAAGGTTGATTTACAAATCAACAAATGAACGTCGTCACTCTGTAAGCCCAATTCAGTCTAGTACTTCTCCGCTGCGGATCATCGAACTACCGATCATTGAACCGCCAGGCAATGTACCCGATGGAGCTCCAGGCAGCAACAACATTTTCGTCGTAGCCATGGCCTTAACCACCGCCATCTCTGTCGCTGCTATGATTTTTTTTTAAAAAGAAATTATGATATTCTAGTTTTTTTTACGAATTGTATGTCTTTCTTCATTCTCTCTTATATTGAATAAAGATAGAATAGCTTTTCTCATGAAGATCTTTCAAATAATTTCTGACATAAAATTAAATAAGTGATGAAGTCAATAGTCAATTCGGTTACAAAATGGATTAATTATGGTTACAAAATGGATTAATTATACAAATACATTCGTGCGATGCATGGACAAAATTATGTTTTTTTGTTTGGTATGATTTTGGTATATATGTATAAGAGTACCGTCTATTTTAAATTAATATATTAAACTTATATATGAAGATTGTACTTTGATTATCAAAATTAATATTCAGCAGTAATATAATTTATTACGATATATCAAATAAATATTTTTATATGGTTATCATCAAAATCATATTTGGTATATTAATAACTGGTCCCAATTTATCATAAATGGTAATATTTGATTATGATCGAACTGTCGAGCATTGAACAGCAAGACCATGTACCGGATGGACCTCCGGGGAGCAACACCACGTTCGCGGTCCTCATTGCCATCACAACCGCAATCTCGGTCGGTGCTATGCTGTTTTGAAGAAATGAAGTTCTAGGTTTTTTTTTATGTTTTTTTTACGAATTGTCATTGTATTCATTCTCTCTCTTATATTCAATAAAACAGAATGGGCTAGCTTCTCTTTTCAAAGTCAATAGTGAATATGGTTATTAATTATGGGCTCATAATCATGGGAGCACTGACATAATCATTCAAACAATACAAATAGTAAATTGAAAATGAGATAATAATCTTGTTCACCATATCTGTTTTGCAAGTGCACATTAACCTGTCTGGTTTTGTTATCTAAAATCTTTCAAGTAAATGCTCACAAATTTTAAAAGGAAAGTAATGAGACACTTTACAAATCGTAACAGAAAATATGTGACCATAATTAACTACAAAAGATTTGTCATATATAAACCAAAATTGCAGGATGTTTACACATGATCCACCTCGACATATGATTAACACAAGCAACCGAAGTTGTACCAAATAATATCCTCCAAGTTGAAACAATCTTCCGAATTTGACAACACACTTCTCTGACATCAAGCCTCTGCGAGTTTCAGACGCGGAACAACATTCATTGACTGGAGTTCCTGAAGTCATGTATTGCACAGAACAAAAGAAAAAAGAGTTGAGAAATAACCAAAACAAATCAGAGGAAAACTAATAAGACTAGAGTTTTAAGAGTGTCAATTATAACCCACAACAACAGTTTTCATCATTTTCGAAATGAAAAGCTAAGCAGGGAGTTTCAATAGTAACAGTGGATTAGTGGATTTACTTGGAAGAGGAGCTTGCATGCGTATGGGAGTTTCATAGTTGCAATGTTTTCGCCATTTTTACATGTTGAACAAACTGCTTTTTTCAGCTTGTAATTGTAATATCCCAACAACCACAAACTCTACAAACCTGCATTTAAACGTTTAGTAGTGTATATTACAGCTAGTTAGATGTCTCAATCATTTCCGGGATATATTAATAACTGGTCCCAATTTACCATAAATGGTGATATTTGATTATGATGATAATATTCGATAATCTTATACATTAATATTTTATTTTATTTACAGAATCAATCACAAATCAATCTAAAATACAAAATTTTTCCGTCATTAATACATAATCAAATATCTATTAATATGTGAAATAATGTTGTACCTTTATATAGAAAATACAGAATGTCGAATTTTGTTAACTATTAATTTTAAAAAATTGAGATTTGTTCATTTCCTTATTTACTTCTATATGTTACTTTATAAGATTAGTTGTTTTAATGATACGATAATATCAAAATTGTTTTTTATATAAAAACATATATTATTTAGAATCGCTTGACATATAAGAATTGTTAATTTGTTTAATTTCTATATTTTTATTTAATTATGATCATAATATTCGATAATCTTGTAAGCTTTTATTATATATAATATATATAATAATATGAATTCACTTTTTATCTATCGCATCATTTGCATGAAAATAGTGAATTAATACCAAAAATCGTATTTATAAATATCAAAAAGCTTATTTTAGGTGATTTCCTATCAAAATCTAACATAATGTAAAATTACATATCAACATAATTGAGAAATAAATAAACCTGATAAAATTGTAATAATATCTAAAAATATGAATCAAAACCTGAAATACTTTATAGAATTTAATAATGAAATTGTTTTGAAATAAAAAAATCACCAAAGATTAAAATATCAAAAATGAATATAACGTTAAAACTTATTGTGCATAAGAGATAGTAACTCACTTAAAAGAAGTGAGACATTAAAATTCAAGAAAATTTTATGGTTTTCTATCTCAATCTTCTTGAACTTTAAGATCTTTGTTGTGCTTGCCAGATTATTAGGATCATCACCAAACGGTGCAAGGTCCTCTTTCCTTTTTAAATATGGGGTATTAAAACTTTTTTTACTCAAATCAGCACTTGTGTCGTTAGTACCAAATATGGAATGTGCATACTATTTATCAAATATTTACACAAGATTAAAAATTTTAAAGTATATAATATCAATTCTTGAGTTCATGGGAGATGTTAACAATCTCACATGAAAAAGATTTATCTCATTAAGTTGTTTTAGTAATTCAACCTTATTCACCAGCTGATTTATTTTATAAATATGATCATTGAACTTTGTAAGATGTTTTTTCTCAATACCAACAACAAAACAATGTCCATCCTCCTTTACGGAGAGATCTTGTTTAATTCTCTATTACAAAATCAAATTTGCACAAAAAAAGAAGAAAAAAATTACATCGCTCGTGCCTATTGGAACGAAAATGCTTTTACAGTATGCCATCTACAATTGGAAATGATCATCTCATGAGATTGCTCTCAACATATAACATTGCTCTCAACAGACTCTAGTTCTAAGGATTGATATTGCATTCTCTGAGATAAACGTGCTCATAGTCTACGTGCTTTGACCAGAAGCCTCGGTATCTTGGAATCCCGATCTCCAGCCATGGTTTGAGATTGCCATTATAGTGTATCACGGCTGCCCTCTCAATATCCCTCTGGTTCACACTTGGGTTGTATCCAAGGCCAAGTATGTGCCATTTCCGGTCTAGTGGAAATGTTCGTCTCCAAAATGTGATAAGACCAGGCGGTAGCGTCCCTAGCTTCCATAATTCTCGTCCTTGATTCTGCAGTTCAGAATAGTTAAGTGTATACTATCAGCAAAAATTCTTGAAATCCACATCAGCAAGCATAAGTAACATATTTTCTGCGTACCAGATCCTGCCATCGATGATAAACCTCTGTGATGTTTTGCCTCTTCCATTCTTCTAGATCAAAGACATTCATACCATATGCCCAACCACAAGCTCGAGGGTCAAAGTTCTTGGAGATTAGTGGATTTGAGAAGTTCAGATATCGGTCAAAACGATGAAAGCTTTCCCCACACGTCTCTACCGCACCATTGACATTACCTTTCAGATCAACAGACCAAAGACCAGATAGGTCCTTCTGCACAACTATATCATCATCTAAGAAGAGCACCTTGCTGAGCTTCGGAAAGATCTCAGGCAAGTAAAAACGAAGATGATTAAGGATAGATAAGTATTTTGGATTCCGAAACTTCAAGTTCGTGTCTGAATTTGTATGGTGGGCCCTGAAGTAATAGTCTATCATTGAACGAGAACTAAGCTGTTTGAGAACGGGACTGTAGCTTGAATTTAGCCATGTAAATTCCTCAACATTCTGAATCTGGATGGTAGCTTTGCCTGGTGGGTTGTCCAGGAACCACATCCTCATTGCCGCATAATTGAGTCTGTCTGTGACGATGTGGAAGACATGCTTTGAGGGATGCTGCCAATAAATCATTAAGACCGTAAGTTTAATAGATAGAAACACATTTAAATGGTCAATCAAATGAACAAAGTTACTTCTTACCTTTGCATTGGTTATGGTAGAGTTAACAACAACTGATGTAGCCAAAACATTATCAGAGAAAAGGGCATAGTGATACAGCTGATTATCTTCTAGTTTCTCCTGATTTGGGAATTGTTGTTCAGATGAGTTTAAAGCATAATAATCGGTAGTGAGGCGTAGAGGGAGACAGTGAAGGCCTTTTGGAATTGTTTTTGCAGTCAACTGTGTCAAAAACATGGTTTGCCGCTTGTGGACGCGTAGCTGCTCCTCTGCAGAGTGGAGCATTGCACGTAGCTTCTTTACCACTGTGGAGCAGTCATCTTGAATCTGCTTGCCTTTGGCCAATGTCTGCTCCATTGCTTTCAGTTTATCTACAGCACTGGGTTAAAAAATGCCAGACAGATTAATCACAGGAAGAAACTTCCTTTGAACAGGTCATCACTGCATTTCCAAGGGGCACTTACGTCTTTGGCAGATCCGAATCCTTGGAGGCATCTGCAAGTGCCCGCTGAACTTCTTTAATACGGAGCCGAAGCTCTCTCACAAAATGTGCATTCGCCTTTGCAGATGGAAGTGAAAGATAAACCTTCGCCCTAATCAGCTGATCTTTCAGATGCCTCACCTGAGCATCAGGCAACAACACGTTTCCTCTCTCTTTCTCAGCTCCAAGTGCATTAGACTCTTGCTCATCAGCTTTTCCAGAGGTTTGCTGGGTCAATCGAACATGCATCATTTCCTACAAGATAATGAGATCATTGCACAAAGACACCGAGGGCCATAGCACGCAATTAGGTGGTCAGGATAATTACATGCTACCACAATGACAAATTCTGTTTTCTCCTACAATATACTATTATCAAGCACAAGGTGAAATCTGGATCCTATCAAGGAGGAAATTCCAATGAATGATCAGTATGATTCCCCGGAAAGAGTTTAGATTGATCTGAACGAAGCATTTTGACCATCTGGTGTAGATATCATGTAGAAAACGTACCCTATTCTGGGAGTGTTGCATCTCAGAGGCTGCTGCATCGGTGACTTGTTTGATGGGATTTTCAGTCTGCGAGGAATGATCATCTTCGGTGGCGGAAAGAACTCGAGCAGACAATTGGTCTCTGGCTTCTGAAGATGGAAAAACTTGTGAGGTGAGGAAGAAATCAACAAGAAAGTAAGAGGAAGAAAAAGGGAACTGATGTACCTTGCCTTGGTGACGAATCCGAATTCTTTTCGGAATAGACAACGCCGACGAGTTCTCTAACCACTGCCGGAGATTCCTAGAAGCATTTGAACAAGAAATCTTCAATATAATAAAGAAGGAGATAAGAAGATCTGAGACGTATGAATCATCAAGCAACTAAAATGGATGGAGAAAAAGTACCCGAGGAAGCAGATTCAAACGATTGTCGTCGGAATTGAAAGTCTGAGCAGGAAAAAAACTGTGAAGCGTAAGAAAGAAACCTGGAAAAGTCAGAAAGTGAAGGTGGAAAGAGAAAGAATAATACGAACCAAGGCGGTAACATCCTCGAGGAAATCGCGTTTAGCTACAGAGAAAGAAACAAAGAGAATGAGAAACAAATCTAAATCGGAGATGAGAGAGGGGGGAGAGAGAGAACCGACAAAAGGGGGTCTTGAAGGAGGTGGCGGGATCGGTGTAGAGAAGAATAGGAGCAGCGACGGTGAGGAGGATGAAGAAAAGAACAAGATTACGAAGCTTCACCATCATCGTCGACGCGAGCAGAGAGCATCAGATCAAGAGAGAAATATAGAGCAATTGTTGCTTTTTTTAGTGTGAGGAGTAGAAGAAGAGGAAGAAGAAGAAGAAGTAGCTGGTTGTGGCGATAAGACGCTTTTGCCCTTTTCTCCACCGTTTTTTCTTGTATCTGTCTGTAGTCAGTCTGTCTAGTTGTATTTAAATCAAGAGACACTCTACTAATTACAGTGAAGAATCATAATGAACAACATTATATAATGTAATGGGCTTTGGGCTTTGGGTTTTGTAATGGATAAGCATCATCAGATAATATAATGGGCTTTGTAAAAGGATAAGCCCATAAAAATATTTTGTTTAGTTAATAATAATAAAGCGATCAGGCTAACGTGTCGAGGCCTGCGCAGCTGCGCTTACCACGTCGCCGCCGTGTAACTTCCGAAAAGCTTTTCGACTCCCAAGTTATCATCTCTTCTCCGTTACTATCACCAAAGAATGGCAGCCGCAACTTCCATCAGAAAGCTCTCATCTCTCTCCGGTCTTAATCACCACCGTAATCCACTTGAAGATAATCCTTTCTTCCACCCCTCCAATGGTTTCTACATCACTCCCTCCGACGTCATCCTCGCGCAGGTCGCCTACGACCTCTCCGTCGACTCCCAATCACGCGTGGCTTATCACAGAGCTGGTCCTCGCCGAGATATTCTGTACGAGCCTTCGGTTGTGAAGGCGGCGATCGTGACATGCGGAGGGTTGTGCCCAGGCATGAACACAGTCATAAGAGAACTTGTGGTGGGTCTATGGGAACTCTACGGTGTGAGAGACATTTATGGCATTCCAGCTGGTTACAGAGGCTTTTATTCCATGGAAGCCGTCAAGTTAACTCCTAAGCTGGTTCATGATTGGCACAAGAAGGGTGGTACTGTTCTCGCCACTTCCCGAGGTGGCTTCCATCTCCATAAAATCGTCGATGCCATCCAACTCAACGGTTTCAACCAGGTCTTTTTTTCCCAATATTTTCCCTGAATCATGTTGCTGTGTTTAGTTGTTCTACAACATTGTGAACATGTCTAGGAACAACATTGTGAACATGTCTAGGAAGCTTAAGTTTGAACATAATCCTTGTTTTACCCGTTTATTGCCTCGTCAGGTATATATAATAGGTGGAGACGGTACAATGCGTGGGGCTGTCGAGATCTTCAAGGAAATCAGCCGCAGGAAAATGGAGGTGGGTATCACAGGTATTCCAAAAACTGTGGACAACGATGTCGGCATTATTGATAGATCATTCGGATTTCAAACGGCAGTGGAGATGGCTCAGGAGGCTATATCTGCTGCTCACGTGGAGGCCGAGAGCGCAGTCAATGGCATTGGACTAGTGAAGCTGATGGGAAGAAGTACTGGCCACATTGCTCTACATGCCACTCTTAGTAGCCGTGATGTGGACTGTTGTTTGATCCCGGAGATGGACTTCTATCTTGAAGGCAAAGGAGGGCTGTTTGAATTTCTGGAGCAGAGACTAAAGGAACACGGGCATGCCGTGCTTGTTGTGGCTGAAGGGGCAGGTCAAGATATGATCCCAAGAAATGAATCACAGAAACAAGAGAGGGATGAATCTGGCAATCCAGTTTTCTTAGATGTGGGAGTCTGGTTCAAGTCTTTGCTCAAGGAATGGTGGGGGCGAGAGCATCCAGGTGAATTGTTCACAGTGAAGTATATTGATCCCACTTACATGATAAGAGCTGTACCTGCAAATGCTACGGATAACTTGTATTGTACGCTCTTGGCACACTCGGCTATCCATGGAGTTATGGCTGGTTACACAGGGTTCGTGTCTGGTCCAATCAATGGGAACTATGCTTATATACCTCTGGAGGAGGTGGCGCAGACTAAGAATGAAGTGAACACGAGTGACCACAAGTGGGCGTGGGTGCGCTCAGTCACAAACCAGCCTGATTTTGAAAACCATGAGACCCTTGACAATATTAGATGTAATAAAATATGAGAGGGTGAAGCGAATATCTTGTACGCAGGTAATAATATCTTGTACAGTATCTGATAAAACATGCAACTATCAACTACAATATGGTTGAGTACGAGTTTGAGCTCTGCACTGTATTAATACAGATTGTGCCACGGTCTTTACATTAACCATCTACAATCATTTATCAATTCCTTTTAGAAAAAATGTACATATATATATAAGAACCAGAATTCTGTGGCCTAACCCGTTTAGTCCACTACCTGTCTCTACTTATATGAGGCATATGCTTTGACCCTGTTCCTTTCCGCACTATCTTCTTGGGGCTCTACTCGTTCTGATTGTCTCTTCTCTTTTCCCTCCTCTCTCATGTACGTTCTCAGCTTTCCCTATAGAAGCTGTTTCAGCTGGACCTAGGTAAAGCTTGCGCATCATGTTGTGTTCATCCCCGGGCATTTCTTTACCTCTTGAGAAGATTTCTTGGCTCTCTAATCGGCTTGATACTCCCTTGCAACTGCTCTCTTGGTCGAAGAAGAGGGCTTGGACGACCGTTCTTAATGGCATCCTCTCATTTTTCACAGCGTGTGCACGTACCTCTGCAGACAATTTTTGGCAGTCAAGACTTCGGCATAGTCGTTTTTTCTCTTCTTTGCCTATCTCGGGATGCACCTGCAAATATAACTTATGCTTTTCAGTTCCAAGTACTGTACGTATTTTCTGTGCATAAATGGATGTTGCTAGATGTAGACTGCTGTGACTCTCAACCATAGTTAATTGACCTTCTGCAGGCCAAAGCATCTGATACCTTGAGATATATGTTGATTGCTTTGTAAAGTCTGTCATGGCTCTCACGTGCAATGTCAGGTACTGCCTCAGCTAGAGACACGAATTTGGAAGCTGGCATATGGACATCTTGTCCGATTGCCTGAAGATAAGAGTCGATAAGCTTTGCCACCTTCCTGACTGAATGCGGAAATTGATTGCTACTAGAGAGATGCGCAGAAGACTGTCTTCTCCAGAGCATTAAAAAACTCTCAAGAACTGTAGCAACCAAGTCGGTATCATAACGATGAGAGGATAAGCGTGAAGGCAACAAGAGGTCTTCAAGTGTTGCCTCCTCGAGTTGCAGACCAGCTTTTCTAATTAACTCAGTCTTTGTTGTGAGAGATGCTCCCACATAACTCGCTATGCTAACAAGTCTCAGCAAAAAACCCTCTGAAACCGACCCTTTATCTGCCGGAATCATATTCACAATTGTGTTAACAACACGCCGATGCCTTTCCACTGCTGGTTCGTTTTCTTTAACAGAGAAACCTGAATGGCTCTTTGATTTGAAGTATGGTAACCAACGGCAGGTGTACACATGCAAAGCTTCACCTATGAGCTGAGGTGATAGCGTGAAGGTTGACCTAGCTGCTGTAATAACACAGCGGAATAAATCCAAGTCAAGGTCTGATATATCCTCCGTCCACCAGTCTCTTGGAACAGAGCGATGCTGTCTCTTTGCGTAGCCTGGTCTGGTGTATGTATGGGACCAAGAGACCTGCAAATCGAAAAGAAAGATCAAATGGATGTGCAGAAACATCATCTGCGCTCAAAATGAAAAGTAAACAAACCTCTGCAGTTGGAGTTAGGATCTTCTCCACTATTGAATCTATACACTTTCTGATGATTCCAAGACTCTCACACCAGTCTGGCAATTTGGCAGTGGACTGCAAAGTGACAATGGAGTCCTTCCAGCCTTGGAGTACGCAGGAGTGGAAAAAAGATTCAAGCTTTGGTAACAGATTACCCTTTTCAACAGAATCAGACATCCGAAGAAACTTGGAGGCGCAAAGAGCATTCACAAGGTTATGAGCACCTAGGTTAATGGTAATGCCGTAGCAGAACTTAGCACACAACTCAAAAGCATCAGCTCCTCCAGGTATGTCATTCAGCTCTATGGTAATAGTATCAGACTCCTCTGAATCAGTGCAAAGCTTTCGCAAAAGCCCACATTTTGGAACAAGAGAAGACTGCATATAAAGAAGAAAACCACTATAACTTGTATATACATATATGTGTGCGTGTATGTGTGATTAAATGAAAATGAAGTCAATTGAGATATACTCTGTGGAGATGATAAGTGGTGTTGTTGATTCTAAGAACGAGATCGTTGGGTGTGTCTGTTACCAATATCCTGCAGGGTAAATATACTATCAGAGAGATATTGGTAATTTAAAGGCACAGGAGATGGAGGAACAACCTTGAAGCCTCTTGAGTGTAGAAAGTGTCAGGCTTTGTCCCTATTTTCATGAACTTCATCTTAGACTTCTCTGCAATCAAGAGGAATATATATAATGAGAAACGTGATCAAAACTGAAGATAAAGGCGGGGGGACGCAGATAATACAATATTCAAGCTAAATGATAATTATCATATTTGAATCCAAAGGAGAGAATAGAAAGAAAAACGGAAAAGACAAAAACATAAGGATGATTGATTTACCTTAGAACTGGGAGAAGAAGACGAAGAAGAAGGTAAAGAGGGAGAGAAAGAAAGAGAGGAGGGAAAGAAAGAGAGAGGCGAGAGTGGTAATGATCATATTGGCATAAAGTGTTGGTGAGAGATCAAATCTCACGAGAGAGAGAGAGAGAGTGTGTTGAATGGCGACAAGGGTCCCGGCCACGTCACTTGTTGCTCCCCGCATGACCTCAGTCTCCAGATGGTGTCTGATATGTATTTCCATGGATCTTGTTTTGGTTTGAAAATGAAAACCAGAAACTTAGATCAAGTGTATTATGTGTCGTCGAAAGTGCAAAGGGCAGTGTTCTACGCAGCTATAGCTCAATGTTAAGAGAAAAAGAAAAGATGAATAGAGATGGGTAAAGTATATCACGCAAGTATCCACAACCAAGACAAAATATAATTAAGAATGAAAAAAGTCGAACACAAGTGTCCTTCATGCATTCCATTTATCACACAAGGAAAACAACTTCTCACCAAACAAAAGGAAAGTGGATCTTCCACCATTCCCTACTAGAATCAGTTACAAACGAGTTTACTCTTAAGATACTACAGTGGACCACTCTAGCTGGATAGGCTAACTCAAAAGAGAATTTTATATTGGCTGCAGCTCATTTAGCTTCTTTACTTCTTTACATTATCTGTCATAAAGCAAATCCCAAAGAAAAGATGCATGGATCCTTTCTCCCTCTGGAAACTCTGTTTTTGTGGGGGGGAGGGGAGGAAGTCAACCCACATCATTAGTGTGCTATTTTAATAATGCAAAAGGCAAAGGAATGGGAGGAGTATTAGAGTATAAATGTCCTCTTTTTATGGAATTGGTCTGCCCCGAGGAGAGAATTTGTAAGTCACTAATGATCAACTCCAATGCACTCCATCTTCGTTGGCCCTACTATCTACTCTCCACACTATTTGTAATGAATATCTCTCTCTCTCTCTCTCTCTCTCTCTCTCTCTCTCTCTCTCTCTCTCTCTCTCTCTCTCTCTCTCCACTTAAGACTCACAACTGAAATGACCAAGCTCAGTCTCATATCAAATATCAAAGGTTCTTAGTTATAACACAAGACAATGAGCCTGGGCTTAGAGCTCAATTTGCTTGCTGCTACCATTTAATAGACAGAGGAAACAACATACCAATGCCCTGGAATGGGATGTAGACATTCGAGAAGTAGAAGAAGAGTTGCTAACATCTTGTGTTCAAAATCAGTCAGTCACCAAACAAATCGTCGTTACCATCTTTATCACCAACCTCACCGCATTTAATTTCCTCTTTATCTTTACCTGCTGATTCACTCACAGAAGCCCATGAGATACCAATAGCCTTGGGAAGAGAGTCACCTCCGTAAAGATCTCTATACTCAGAGAAAAACATTTTCACATTCAGTCCCAATACTTTACCAATTCTCCCCCAACATACTCGTTTATTTTTTTCTAATCCATTATTAGTGAACAGAGCATCGACAAGAACCTCAAATTCAGATATGAATGAAAGAAGAACGAAGTCATGAAACAAATACAAATGTATCAGAAGAAGAATCAGAGAGAGGCATGTTTGTTTCCCCTGAAATCAGACCACTTAACAGAATTACACAAATCACCAACAAAGAGTCAAAGAGATCACAAAAACCTTTTTAAGGCTGATACTGTTGTTCCTACTACTTCTGCCTTTTGTATATCTTAGCCAAGAAGGATTTTAGAACTGCTTGGATTGCTTTACTTTGGTGAGCCTCAATTACTCCCGTCAGCTTCTCGTAGCTTTTGCTCTCATACTCCATGAACACTCCCTGTCATGTTCAGATCAAACCAGATCCAATTAGTATATGTTTAGTTGTGTAATATTAGATCATATCTCTAAGGTTCCACTAGTTTCTAACCTCAAGATCAAGCTCTTTGTAGAGATCCTTAACTTTAGCAACGTTTGATGGGTCGGGTTTACCATAGTTCTCCTAGGAAAACAGAAAAAAACATGTTTTAGGTCCAAACAGGATACAAACGTTTTAATACAAAAAAAAAGATTCTTACATATAATATCTTAGTTTGTTCTTCGCTGCAGCGTTCCAATGCCTTAACCACCAACCAGGAGCATTTAAAATCTTCTATATCTGTTCCTATCTGCATTATAAAATCAATATGCTGCAACAAGTGAGTACAAACAATAGTTCATTCAGATCAGCCTCAAAAACCAAGTGTTTGCATGTGTGAAAACCTTGCCCAGCGTCTCAGGATCAGCAAAACAATCCAGATAATCATCCTACATAAAAGAACGGATATCAACTTCCTGACATTATTAGCCTATTATACAGCTCTTTAACAGCAAACTACCTGCACTTGGAAGTAGATTCCCATGTCAACGAGAACATTCTTCACATCAATATGGTTTTCCAAATTTTCTCCCGCCATAAGCAACGCACAAGCAACCTGAGTAGAGAAGATAAGGGATCTACAATTGCAAATACGGAAATACTAGAAAAAAACATGATTGCTCTTTACTGTGAACCCAAGTATGCCTAGGGAGGGAGTGAATCCATACTCACAGGGAGATAAAATGAGTAATAAGCTGTTTTGTATTGGACAATGCGTCGGTGGCTACATGTTGAAAATCATTTCATCAGGTAGACACTTTTATTGCCTTATATCTCAACAACCATAAAAAAAGAAAACAAACCATTTCTTTTTTTCGACAATGCCCACACTTCCACTCACATTGACAATGAGTACTTAGACAGATCCTTTTCGCCTTCAAAAGTAGTGATCAAATCCATCATCTGGCCACAAGCTGTTTGGAACTCGACCTAAAGAGCAAAAGGGATTATATTTCGAATGCTTCACAGTTGTAGAAAGAATGTTATAGATCCGCCAAAAACAAATTACCTCACTAAACAAATCAACGAGGTCAACATAGTAAGGCATTTCCCGGAAGTGCTTCTTAAGAATCCTGTGGATATGATTGCGAAGTAGAATCCCGTCGTTGATGGCAACCATGCCAACCTGTAACATTGTGTTAAATGGACTCTGGTGGTCTTATAACTTTGCAGCTCGTGAGAAGATGTATGACAAACCTGAGGAACTCTGAACCAGCAAGGTTGGCCACGGCGGGTGACAGAGTTATCCATAATGTCATCAAGTACAAGGAAATAAGCTTGAAGCTGCAAAGATGATGAATAGGATGAGAGACAAAGAGGATAGTATCTATTAGTTAGTTATTGAAAAGAGTGGTAGAATTATCTCTTCTTATACGCACCCATTCGATGCACCAGCCGAGAGCACAAGAGAGGAAAACCTCTTGCTCGGTCAAATCTTTACCTTCCTTCAAAAGTTTGAAGCTGTCGACGACGGAGAGACCCCGATTGAGTTTCCCTGGAGAAGAGAAGAAGTAGGAGTGAGAGTTGGAGAAAAGAGAGAGAGATTAAGGATTCAATGAAATGCGAGAGGGGCTTTGTGTTGGTCTGGTATCACCTCCACGTACATTGTAGTCGAGCATCTGCAAAGAACGAAAGAATCAGAATCGTCAGACATTGAGAAAGAGAATATGTGGATCGGATAGGATCTGATGAGATGGGGGTGAAAGGGTAGCTACCCGTTCAACCCAGAGACGGGATTCAGGGGTGAATTCGAAGGCAGGGTCATGAAGAAGGTCAGACTTGAGAAAGGAATAAACTTTGAGAAAGGTTGACTTGAGATCCGCCATTGAAGAAAGGTGGTCACTCTGGATACGATGATAGAGACTGCTGGTCACACAAGAACGCCTCAGATGCAAATGTAAATGAAGTGCCTTTATTGCCTTTCCGAGATTCCTACAACAACAATAACTCGCACTCATCCCTCCGCTTTGGTCCCCAAAAACACCCCTTCTTCTTTTACCTTATTTAAAACTTTTGCAATCCATTTCTCCCAACACAATCGGACTTCCTCTCCCTGTCTAACATTTGGCATGTAAAGCCAACAAATTGATAAAAAGTGGGCTCTGTTTTTTTCTTTTCTTTTTTTAACAAAACTCAAACTACGGCACGTGATGATGGAGTTTCAGAGACGGCGCGTGACGAAAAGCAAGGAAGAAGAAGAAGAACCAAACGGCTCTGTGATCTGACGATGGAGAAAAAAGTCTAGAGCTGCTTGATCTTTACTCCTTGTAAGGAAAGAATACGATCAGATTCAGGCGGCGAACATTTCTATTATGTTGCAGCTGCTGCTGCTAATTTGGTCCGAATGTTAAAAGAAAACAAATAATGGGCCTTAAGAACTGGGTTCATGCCCAATAACATCGGGTCTCTTGCTGAGTGTGTCTCTTCGCGAGAATCATCAGATCGAATTCCCTGATTCTTGGAAACGAAAGGAAGAAGAAGAAGAAGAAGAAGAAGAAGAAGAAGAAGAAGAAGAGATTCCAATGGCGCCTCAGCTTCTCTCCTCTTGTAACTTCAAATCTCTCTTTGACTCTGTCGACACTTTCCTCTTTGACTGCGATGGTATACTTTTATCTAACGTTTTAATTTCGATTTTCCATTCGATGGTGATTCTTTATTACCCGATAGTTAGTGATGATGATTATCATTCAGGTGTTATATGGAAGGGTGATACGCTCATTGATGGCGCTTCCCAGACTCTCGACCTTATCCGCTCTAAGGCGCTTTCCCTTTTCCCACACTTTTTTCCTCTCAATCATCCTATTTCCCATCTCTGATTTTGTGCCATTTTCAGGGTAAAAATGTTATCTTTGTGACAAACAATTCGTTCAAATCAAGGAGGCAATATGCTGAAAAGTTCCGATCTTTGGGTGTCTCTTCTGTCACTCAGGTCTACTTTCATTCCCGACTTTGCATTTCCTGTGCTTACCATTGAATTAAAAAAAAAAAAATGTGATTCCTTTGGAAGGATGAGATCTTCTCTTCATCATTTGCGGCAGCTATGTACCTTAAAGTCAACGATTTCCCTAACGACAAAAAGGTTCTTCTTCGCCTAACACATTGCTTACTAGCTTATGTCTCTGTCGTTCCTTTTTCTCTCACTTTTTTCTTTCGTTTTTGCTTTGGTAGATTTATGTGATTGGTGGAGAGGGTATTCTTGAGGAGCTTCAAATTGCTGGTTTTGAAGGTCTTGGTGGACCAGTAAGCAGTCTCCGTTTCGACGGTTTTGAATGCATTTGGATCAGGCCATGTTTTCGTTTTCTTAAAGATTTATATTGCTTGTAGTATGTGTTAGATATTTATTGTGCTTGGGTGTTTAGACCAACTAAAATAGAATACTGTACTTTCAGTTCCTCTGTTTATCTAAAGCAGTATAAGCTTCAATGCAGGAAGACGGTGAAAAGAAGGCCCAGTGGAAATCAAACTGTCTCTTTGAACATGATAAAAACGTAATGTACCACAAGACTTTGATTCGCTCTCCAGAAATAGAATCTTGCATTTTCATCTTCTCTTTTGCTCGAGTTTCTAATGATGTATGTTTCTTAACTTCTTGTGTCAGGTGGGAGCAGTAGTGGTCGGACTAGACCCCAACATAAACTACTATAAGCTTCAGTAAGAAAGATAACTCTTGCATGCAAGTTGGTTGTCTAAATCTTCGAGTTAATGAGAGTTTATAGACTAACAAAATAATGAAAATGGCAGGTACGGAACCCTCTGTGTACGTGAGAATCCAGGATGTCTTTTCATTGCAACCAACCGTGATGCAGTTGGCCATATGACAGATATGCAAGAGTGGCCTGGTACGGTCACTAGACTCAAAAGGCCAGAGTGCCCAAAGTAGCAGTTTGGTTGTCACAGCAGCATATTCTTACTCGTAATTCCAGGTGCTGGTTGTATGGTTGCTGCGATGTGTGGATCAACTGATAGGGAACCAATAGTTGTTGGGAAACCATCTACTTTCATGATGGATTATCTGCAACAAAAGTATGTGCACATTCCGTCTCAGTTCGTAGTCTGCAGCATAGAGCATTGTGTAATAAAGTGGTGTCATTTCTTGTATTGCAGATTTGGGACAGAAACGTCAAGAATGTGCATGGTGGGTGATAGGCTAGATACTGATATCTTGTTTGGGCAGAATGCTGGTTGCAAAACTCTCCTCGTCCTATCAGGTCATTTCAGTTGACTATATTAAGTAATTTCTTAGTTTCTTAAGCCAATAGAAGTTAATGCTGATATGTGGAGAATGTTTAAGTGAAGTGACAGTGATTGTGCTTGTCAAACAGGGGTGACAAGTGAATCAAATCTAGTAGAAGAGGGCATCAAGATTGAACCAGACTATTACACAAGTGGAATCTCTGATATCATGAAATTGATGGAGTCCCCCGTGTAAGTAAGGGCAGCATCATCTTTGCTTTACCCGGAAACAATAATTTATGCCTTGTCGTCATTGCGGCAAGATGAAATTTCTGATTTTTTGTTGTCTTGGTAAATAATTTGATGATTCATCATCAAGAAACATGCATTATGTTACGTTTCTGAACAAAGGATATCAAGTAGATGAAGGTAATAAACAAATTAACAAGATGTTCTTATGGAAAGTCCAATAGCACAGCCTGTTTTCATGTCATAGGGTTATTAGTATAGCCCTTTATAGCCTGATTGGTCCAGAAACATCATGTGATGCCTATTTTGATAATGCAAATGGGATCAAGATCGAGGAACACAGATCTCTTGAGTTGAGACTAAAAAGAAATGAAAAAAGGTTCCAATCCAAACAGCATGTGAGGTGATTGTCAGCGTATATTCCGCTAGCTACTGAGTTGAATTACTCAATTCCTCCAACAGGAAACACATGACAAAGGTAATACGATTAGTCTCCCACCCATTAGTGCAGTAAGGCTTGAACAGATGAGTAGAGCAGTTTGATGGCTTGTTCTTGAGCTGTAATGTGGCTCTGGTGTAGCTCCTGGTTCTGTGAATTCCTCTTCTACAGGTTTTGATTCTAGATTCTCCGAAGACTCGACTCAATAACGCGTGCCATAACCGCAGTTGCATAACTCTTGAGTCGTGATCAAAAAGAGTAATCTACTCATTGTTCTGTTCTGTTATGCCATGTGATTAAATCAAGAATAAAACAACACTTGAGTTTGATCTAAAGGACTTTTGATTGTTACTAAATATTGTGTATTTTAGTTCTGAATCTCACATAACAGAACTAGTTTTTCTGTTGTATTCTTCATATTGAGCAACAACATTTTTTACATTTATTAATTGGGATAGCCACATGGGCTTACATAATTTTGGCTGGCCCAATACAAGGCTCTTTTTGCTACCAAGTCTGCAACATGATTGTCAGTCAGATCGTAGATCGTAGAAGGTAACAAACTTGGAAAATATCGATGATTACTCCATAGATTTGGGGCAAGGGGATGTGGTTTTTGATCGCGTTTATGAGCGAGATTGGTTATCTGATTCAATCCACACATTCTCTGCTCCTTTCTCCTTGCTTTTCTCATAGCTAGAGCTTCCGTAGCTGAGCTTTGCTGAACTTGATTCAAGGTAAGATCTTTTCTGATGATTTCAAGTCCAGCTCTCTTAGATCTAGAACTCCTTTATTGAAATTTGCATCCTTTATTTTCCTGAGCTTTTGATTTCTGTCATTCTAAGCTTGGCGAGAAGAACTTATTCAGAATTTTAGAACTTGTTGTGAGCAGCAGGTTTTTAAAGGGGAAGGATCAAATGGATAACATTGTGGATTCATTAAACAGAGCTTACGAGAAGTTTGTTCTTGCCTCGGCTAGTGTGCTTGAGTCCAAAGAGGGTGCGGGATGGCAAAAAGGTTCTCTCACTGATGCTGCGTTGGAGAACTTCAAGGAGAAATGGGAATTGTTCCGTGTGGCCTGTGATCAAGCCGAGGAGTTTGTGGAGTCAGTGAAGCAAAGAATTGGATCTGAGTGTTTAGTTGATGAAGCTACTGGTTTAACCGCCCCAACAGGAAACACAGGACAAGCTGCAGCTGCTGCTGCTGCTGGTGCTGCCACTAGTCTCCCGCCCATTAGTGCAGTAAGGCTTGAACAGATGAGTAGAGCAGTTCGATGGCTTGTTCTTGAGCTGCAACGTGGCTCTGGTGTAGCTCCTGGTTCTGTGATTTCCTCCTCTACAGGTTTTGATTCTAGATTCTCCGAAGACTCGACTCAATAACGCGTGCCATAACCGCAGCTGCATAACTCTTGAGTCGTGATCAAGAAGAGTAGCCTACTCAGTGTTCTGTTATGTTATGTCATGTGATTAAATCAAGAATGAAGCAAACACCTAGGTTTGATCTAAACAACTTTTGATTTTAACTAAATATTGTGTATTTAGTTCTGAATCTCACATAAGGGAACTGGTTTTTTGTTGTTTTCCTCATATTTCACGTTTCTGTTGCTGCGTCAAAAAAAGAAAAAACTCATGTTGATGCTGTACATAGATGTTCTTTTGGTTAATCTTCTTCAGGTTTTTAATTAACCCCATATGAGTGAGTATCTATGGTTTATAATTCTCAACGAACTTGAATGATTTTGATATCTCTAACTCACAGCAAAATCATGGTTGAGGAGGGAACAATATAAGTAAAAGTGTCATTCACAACAAAACCATGACAAGAAAAAGTTAGACACACTTAACTCGATAGAGTTTGAACCCGAGACGTTCAGACTCTCAGATAGAGTGATTGATTATTTGCTAAGGTTTAAGCAAAATATCACCAAAACTCAGGATTCTCGGTCTGATCCAGAGCCTAATAAACTCTCAAAAGTGTTGCCTTTTTTCTCATCTCAGCCTCTTCCTTTGTTCTTCTTACCGATTGCGATCACAAAGAAGTTTGATTTGTTATTCAAAGTTTGGTTTCCGAACACACGCCGCAAATACCTTCGTTTATTACGGAGACAGTCACTTCTTATGTGTGTGTCGATCTTCTCTTTGATCTGTCTTTTGTTTTTCTTTTTGGGTTTCGTCTGCTTTTGAATTCTTCAGTTTATATACCCTTTAGTTCGAATTTCATCCCCTGCTACAACCAATCTTATTTGCCTGATTCTGTTGTCTGTAATTTGGTTTTTATTTCAGATATATGGATTCGAATGCCCCGATGCTGCTCCTGAGTTCTTGGATTGTAAAAGTGAGTTTTTTGTTCCTAAAAATTATAGAATCATTGAGATGTTTTTAGTTCATAAGTGGTTTAAGGCTTATGGATGTAAGTAGAACAATTTGGCAATGCCAAGAGCCACTTTTAGCGCACAGTGAGATTAAATCTTCAAGCCATAACTTCGTTTCTGTTGGCAATTTATGCTTATCACGAATTCTTGAATCATGTGGGTGAGAAATGTTTTTCCACAGATTGGTGATCTTAGTTTTGATTTGCTATGGCGTTTCATACACATTGTGGTGAGCTTATGGTACATCGTCTCTGTGATCTTTGAGGCAATTGAAAGCTATACCATATCGTTAGGATTGGACAAAAAGTACAGTCCCATCGATATTGACAAACTTCGGTGTCTAGCTGTTGTAATGGACACCGAAGAAGCTCGAGATGTTTCTAAGGTCATTGAGCTTTTGCAATGGCTAACAGCCATTGGGGTGAAACAAGTTGGTCTATTTGACTCCCAAGGTAGATGCTTTACCTAATTTTTTCGATTTTCGGTTCATTAATACATATATGATCACTGAAGTTGGCTTATTCAGGATTATTGAAGAAATCCAAGGATTTAATTCTTGAAGTCGTTCCAGGTTCAATATTGTTAGAGGTAAGGTAATCTCATACCGTTCCTTCAGTTGCTTCTTTGCTCATGATTCAAATTTCTAACTTCTCTAGCTCATATGAAGGACTTAATAGATTAGATAAAAACGCTGCATATTGATACTATCTCATGAAAGTATTTGCAGTTCTTCCATGAATTATATGTAAACTTTATCTTCTCAATGTTTTTGTCTTCATCTCAGAACATTGTTGAGAAGGATCTTTCACCTGATGGAAAGCGCATTGCATTAGAATTTATTTCATCTTCCGACAATAAAGAAGCTGTTGTGAAGGCAGCCAACATACTTCTTCAGAAATACTTGATATCCAGCCATCCCGAGAATGAAAAAGCAGACAACTTTTTTACAGAGTCTAATTTGAACGAAGCATTGAGAGTTGTTGGTTTGTGTTGATCCTATCATATGGAATTCAAGTCATTGTTAATATATCTTTTCAAAAATGTGATGATTTAAAGTCTAGCAGGTGAGAATGTACATGCGCCCGATCTGTTACTGGTTTATGGACCTTTAAGGAGCCACTTCGGTTTCCCTGCTTGGAGACTTCGATACACTGAAATAGTGTACGTGCTTTTTACTCTTTTTCTCTTACACCTCTAGAGGTAAATCTCATAGGTTTTTTTTTCTTGGTATTTGATTGTGGGTAGACATATGGGGTCTTTGAAGTATATGAGATATGGTTCCCTCTTGAAGGCGATTCACAAATTCACAGGGGTACGCCAAAACTATGGTAAGTCTTTCATCTTCCACTAAGTGGCAACCGAATATCAATTTGCAGTTTATTCAGTACATATTCTACCTTGACTGGAACTGGCAATACAAGATCAACTTATAATTAGACTAAAGTTTTTTCCCTTTGACTTGAACTGAGTCATTCTTTTGTCTTTTGAATCTCAGTCTTTACTCATAAAGCTTCCGCCTTTGACTTGGACTGAATCACCCATTAGTATTTGACTGGTTTGTTCTTGACAGGAACTTAACGGTGATTACAGAGCAGACTTTGAGAGATCAAATTTTGGTTTGTCATTCACATGTTTATTGTTAATGAGAAGACATTATTGGAGATCTATTGATTCAGTGTAACCGTGACTGTTGCCAATTTGTTGTTCACATTGTGCTCTGAGAATTGAGAATTCTATGTATAGGATAAAGTTCCCAACTGAATAGCACAGCCTGTTTTCATGTCATAGGGTTATTAGTAGAGCCCTCTATAGCCTGATTGGTCCAGAAACATCATGTGATGCCTATTTGATAATACAAATGGGATCGAGATCGAGGAACACAGATCTCTTGTGTTGAGACTAAAGAGAAATGAAAAAAGGTTCCAATCCAAACAGCATGTGAGGTGATTGTCAGCGTATATTCCGCTAGCTACTGAGTTAAACTAATGATAATGAAGAAACTCAGTCCACACGGACTCAGTTTGGCTGTTTCTGCAGTGTATAATATAATTATTTGTGTACAATAGAGGCAGTAAAATAGTTGCAAAGGGCACAGGAACATAATGAGGGAAGAGAGTACAAATCCTTATTTGCTTTTAGCATGCCTTGTTTTATTTTTATCTTCTCAAAGTCATTAATGCTTACAAGACCTACTAACAACAGGCCTAATCCTGAAATTAAACATAATCTATCATCATTAGCATAAACATTTGCCTTATTTATATATAAGTAATTTATGCAGATAGGTACATTTGTGATCAAATCATTCAACTTTATTTTTCTTCCTTTCGGCCATTAATTCCTTGTCTCTTTTTAACCTTTTGTCTTCTCTTAGGAGTATTAGAAATTGATGTAAACTAAAGTTTCTTATTTTATTCTATTCTATTCGTAAAAAAAGGCGAAAGGTATAATCTTGTAATATAGTAGTAGCTTTTAGAGTGTCTTGGCTGTGACTGGATCCTCCGTTGTCGTGAAGAGCAACAAAAGTGAAGCTGAAGGTGAAGTAATGAAGAAGTGCATGTAATATTGCAGCAGCAAACATATCCTCCTCCTTCCTTCTTCGAATCTTGTCTGTGTCAGTCCACACCCAAGGTATCTCCTTCCCCTCTCTTTCTAGGGTTTCTCCTAAAGTTACTCTCTTTCCTTGTTCCTAGATCTCCCTTCTCTTAAATCTTTGATTTTTAATCTATCTGCAACCACTTATTACCTGTTTGAAATCTGCTTCTTTACTTCAACCGCAAAGAAAGTAGTTTTGTGCTGTTTGGTCTCTGTGCTGTGGGACTCTTGGTCTTGTTCTTCTTCTAATTGTAACTGTTTCTTATGATCTGATTAAGGTTTGAAGGAAGATGGGTCTTTCTCGTTAGATAAAGATTACCTATATTGTGTCCCATGGCGTCTACTCGTAAACCCAGTGGTCATGGAGCTGAAGTCGAAGCTCAGAACCTCTTCTCTTCATATAGTAATACTAAGTCAGCCAAAGCCGAGAAAGTTGAGCCACCGGGGCAATTACACAGATCAGTGACAAATCCGCCTGCTGTAGGAATTCCGGAGAGCAAACGGTTGCCAGAATCATTTAGGAAGCGATCTGGTGACCCGGTTGTTTATAGACCCGATTTTAGCTCCTTATCCACCGTTCTTGAGCATGTAGATTCATTGACCATTGATGAAAAGAAATCATCAGGCTTTGGCAGCGTCAAAACAAGCTCTGCCTCTGCCAAAATGAGTGATGGCACGAGCAGTCTTGGCAAGACAAGTGGAAGTGCTAAACTAAGTGGCCGCCTTGATTTCATGGAGAGTGGAAAGAGCAGTATCTGCAGAGGAAGCACAAGCAGTGATGTGAGCGATGAGAGTAGTTGCAGCAGCTTCAGTAGCACTGTCAACAAACCCCACAAGGCCAATGACTTGAGATGGGAAGCAATCCAGGCAGTTAGGGCTCGGGATGGAGTTTTGGGTCTAAGCCATTTTAGGCTCCTTAAAAGACTAGGTTGTGGTGACATCGGGAGTGTTTATCTCTCGGAGTTGAGCGGGACAAAGTGTTACTTTGCAATGAAGGTTATGGACAAGACATCTCTTGCGAATCGCAAGAAGCTTCTCCGGGCTCAGACCGAAAGAGAGATTCTCCAGTCTTTAGATCATCCGTTTCTCCCTACCCTCTACACTCACTTTGAGACTGAGAAATTCTCGTGCCTGGTGATGGAATTCTGTCCCGGAGGAGACTTGCATACACTTAGGCAACGCCAGCCAGGGAAGCATTTTTCTGAGCAAGCGGTAAAGTGAGTCATCCTTACTTTTATCTGTGAGGATTAGGTGTTTCTTTAGAATTTTGTTTATTACAAGATAGTGGACAGATGGCAATAGAAAATATTTTGGGACCAAATACTTTACTTGATCTCATATCTTCAGCTGACTAATGTTTTTTCTTTTCAAATTCATGTCAGATTTTACATAGCAGAGTCATTGCTAGCTTTGGAATACCTGCACATGCTAGGGATTGTGTATCGTGATCTTAAGCCTGAAAACGTTCTAGTTCGGGAAGACGGACATATAATGCTCTCTGATTTTGACCTCTCACTCCGCTGTCTTGTCAGCCCAACTCTAGTGAAATCTGCTTCCATAGAGTCAGATCCATTACGAAAAAATGTTTACTGTGTGCAGCCTGCTTGCATTGAGCCCTCCTGCATCCAACCATCGTGCACTGTCCCGACCACTTGTTTCTCTCCTCGTTTGTTCTCAAGCAAATCTAAGAAGGATCGTAAACCGAAAAATGACACAGCAAATCAAGTTAGGCCATTGCCTGAGCTGGTAGCTGAACCAACCGATGCGCGGTCCATGTCATTTGTGGGCACGCATGAGTACTTAGCCCCAGAGATCATTAAAGGTGAAGGGCATGGGAGTGCAGTTGATTGGTGGACTTTTGGGATCTTCCTGTACGAACTTCTCTTTGGGAGAACGCCTTTCAAGGGCTCAGGAAACCGACAAACATTGTTCAATGTAGTGGGTCAGCCTCTACGGTTCCCGGAAACACCTGTGGTGAGTTTTGCAGCAAGAGACCTCATCCGGGGCCTTCTCATGAAAGAGCCCCAGCAGCGTCTGGGGTTCAAACGGGGAGCTACTGAGGTTAAGCAGCACCCATTCTTCGAAGGTGTGAACTGGGCTTTGATTCGGTGTGCGACTCCACCAGAAATTCCTAAGCCGGTTGAACTGGAAAAAGGACCCGTGAGTGTTGCAGAGGTACCATCGAGCCAGAAGACAGCAGCCGGTTTGGTTCTGAATGCTCAGAAAGGGTCTGATAACTATTTGGAATTTGATTTCTTCTAGCATTAAGGTTAGACATATGTACTCTATTCTTCCTTAAAATACCATGTGGTTAAAGATGATCTAATGTTGTTCCGCTCTTTATAGATTGCCATGAATTGTATGCTTGTTTTCTCTATGTATGCATGACCTTCTGTAGTTTATAAAAATGTGGTAACTCTCCTTATAACCTTACTAGTTTTTTCTTTTTTAATCAGAGTTCTTTTTAACTCGCTCTATCCAAGCACAAGACATGACAAACAATATATTATTTCTGCATCGTTAGCTCTCATTCCATTAACTATTAGTTTTGGGCTTACTGATGAAGCACATGCAAGCAAAAGGGTCAACGGGGCGATCTTTCTTGAGCCGCTGCTCTCTTGGGGACTTGGAAGGGCTGCTCTCCATCATCGCCTCCTCCATCTTTATATCTTTTCCTTGGCATATGACTTTAACCTCACACATGTTTGCTGCAGAGCTCCTCAATATCTGTTCAGGAACACTGTTTCCTTTCATTGACGTTGCTTTCCTACAAGAAGCCATCAGAAAAAGAGAGAAGGCTAATCTGTCATCTGACAACTAATAGAGTTTTGAGGTTCATAGTGTGTCTATAATATATATACCTTGCATTAGACTTGTTGATCCCAAGAACAAGCTTCTTGATGTTGAGAATGGTAATGAGGTCTTGTATTGCCTTGGCCACCGAGTCACTCTCAACCAGTATTGTCTCCACCTTCACCTGTTTCTCACTCTCTCATTTGTTAACTTACTATCTTGATCCGCTCTTAATCATCCAAACAACATCAAGAGAAAGATGGGACCTTAGACGCAGAGCAGACTTGGAGGAACTTGAGCAACAGGGTTCTTCTTTTCTCCCTTTCCTGAGACATGAAGCTTTCCACTTGCTCTTGACTCGCTTTCTCCCTAGTGAGCCTCCCCACTACACGGATCATACATACAGTTGAGTGCACATGGATTAATCAAAGATAACAAGTGGAAAAGAAGGCTATACACAGACAAGGAAGAAGGGTATATACAGACAAGGGTAAGGAATGAAGCGAGTCTCAGGGAAGACATGGATGAGAAAGAGAAGAGTAGAAGAAGAAGTGATAAGATTGTCAAGAGCCCAACGCAATGCCTCCATACTCGGTTCTCCATGCCCAACCCCAACATAGACGTTGTCCTCTCCGTTCATCGACACAGTTCCACTGCTCCTCCCATCCAACAGGCTCTCTTTCACGGTCTCCAGTCCTCCTCTCCTTACACCTTCGACCTCCTCTATCTCATTGCTTCTCCGCTCCATCTCAAGTTTTCTTCTCGTTGACTTTTTTTTTGCCCTCTCAAACCTTCTTCCCTTCCTTGAATATAAATTTATATATATATGTAATCTACATGTGCTTATGGAATGTATGACTTGATTCTTGTTCTTTGCGTGTGAGGTTTGTGAAAACCTGAACTTTTCACATATCATGACGATTTCCAGTTACTAAGTTATCCATTCACGTATGTGTGATCACTTTTTAATATTATGTAAAAGATAAACACACATTTTGATCATATACATGACTAGAACATAATTGAATTCGCGTCATTCAAACATATATATAGCTTTTTGTGGTCAAGACTTTGAAACTCTAAATTTGGGTCAATGTGCTTTGCTGGTTATTTCATTAGCAACTATCTAAAGCATAAACATCACAGATGCATATGTGTACAATGTCGAATATTCGGATCCATCTAAGAATCTTTGTATTTGATAATTAAAAGTCAAAACACATAACTTTCATAGTAAGTGCACAAGCTCCTAAACTTTGATGTTTTCTCTTTGACATTAAGTAATTCTTCTATATTTAATGTTTGACCTGGAGATCTAAGCCTTTATAGTTTATTCTGACCCAAAAATGAAGCTGGCATTCTTTATAGTTCATTGTGATGCTGCTCCTAGTTTTAGGCCCAAATATAAATCTAGAGAAAAGTGGGCCACATAACTTGTTTAGCTATGTGCATGATTCATGATTCTTGGCTTTTGATCACAAGGACTGCTTTATATATTTGCAATAGGCATATTTTGCCATACAAGGATATTGACCTTTGAATAACCCATAAGCAAACTTCATTCATGCCAATCTAAGACGCCATTAAATTAGTTGTCCACTTGAAAAGTAACTAAAACGTTTCAACAGAGACAACTTTAAATATGAGACCAAAAAGAAAAGTAAAACAAAAAGGAAACCAACTTTGAATAGCATTTTGATCTCTTCTTTTCCCAATAAATGACAAGACTCACCAAACCCGTCACGAGTTCATACGTGATGACATACTAACAACATGGTACAAAGCTTTTGCAACTTGTGTTGTAGTCCATAATGTTTGAATCTTCCTCTCTTTTTTTGGTTGGTTTATTGAGAAAACATCAAACTTTATAAGACTTGTGCTTTGGGCCATTGACCAAGAACCAAAAAAGGAAGGCAAATCAAATGGGATTTGGCAGTTTGATCGATTGATTATTCAACAAATCCCAGAGAAGCTACAAGAAGTTGTTTTTTTTTTCTTTTGCTAGGAGCAGTCTTTATCAAAGTAGTTCATGCCTCTTTTAATAAGGAGTTCTTTTTTATTTCTTATAAGTGTAACAAAACTTGTGTTGGTTGGGAGTTTCTGTTCTCCTACCACCTCTTTGACCTTTACTGATTGACTCATAGTTTGGTGCAAACTGACAAAAAAGGAAAATACAAAGACTCGATCTTTGAGATTCAGTCCTTTCTTGGCAATTCTGTAAAAAAAAATGGGGATCGTTTCAGAAGAAGCCATTGATGAATTCCAGGAGCTGATGGATCAAGGTCTGGCCTTTTCCCCTATCTCTCTCTCTCTCTCTCTCTCTCTCTCTCTGTTTCTACTTTGATTTCCAATTACTAATTACTGAATCTGGTCAATTCGTGCCAGTTGAAGACCCATTGAAGAAAACATTTGAGGTATGTTAGAGCTGCTCTTGGAAATGAGTAAATTAAATCCCATTCAACTGAGCAGATCATAGATACATTTTATTCTTTCCTAAACTTTTCTTTAGTTTAATGTAGCTGGTGTGAATATATCTTTACTCATATTTGGTCTGCGTATGAATCTATAACTGGTTTTTCTATTATTGATTCTGTTGAACCTTAAAGCTTGAAAGAGAGAATCCACGCTTCTTATTCTAAAGAAATACATATTCTGTATTTGTGAATCTGCAGAGTGTTCATCAGGGTTACCTGAGGGAGAATTTGAGTCGTTTTCTGAAAGCAAGAGACTGGAACATATGCAAAGCTCACACAATGGTATGTCACCAAAACATTTATGTGATACTTAGTGACTCCAGATTGTCTGATTACACAGTGCCTTACTCACTTTCAGCTGGTTGAGTGTTTGCGTTGGAGGGTGGATAACGAAATTGACAGTATCCTATCCGTGAGTTATTCATTGCAGTTTCATGTAGTGGGCCTTGTTCTGATTTGAGAGCTGAAATTTGATCTTCATGTTTTTGGTTTCCGCAGAAACCCATTGTTCCTAGTGAGTTGTACAGGGACATACGGGATTCTCAACTCATAGGGATGTCAGGCTACACAAAAGAGGTAGCCTCTTTAGTGGCCAAAATTCCAATGCCTTTTCTTATCCAAAAGATTCTTTCTTCTTGATTGCTTCTGTCTTCATATTTAGGACTTGCCTGTCTTTGCTATTGGTGTTGGCCTCAGCACTTTCGACAAAGCTTCTGTAAGATGCTTCATTCTATCCTCGCAGTTTTCAAAATCAAATGAGTAACAAAAATGAAATTGTCTTTCTTCTCCCACATTCAGGTTCACTACTATGTCCAATCACACATCCAAATCAATGAATATAGAGACCGTGTACTGCTGGTGAGTACAGGACAAATGGCTACACTTTTTTTGTTTCTTTCCGGTTTCTCTCTTGCAGTAATGAGTAAAACACTGTTATAGCCTTCTGTGTCCAAGAAGAATGGGCGGCCAATAACCACCTGCATCAAGGTTCTAGACATGACAGGGTTGAAACTTTCAGCTCTTGCCCAAATTAAGGTACGATAGTCCATGTCTGTTGAGAAAGTTATTTCATGACTAAGAATACTGCAAGTTGTTAAATTCATTCTCATTTTAGTTTCTATTTATAACTTTTGTGTGTTGACATGTCTATGCAGTTAGTGACTATCATATCGACTATCGATGATCTGAACTATCCGGAGAAGACAAACACGTATTATGTTGTGAACGCTCCATATATATTTTCTGCCTGTTGGAAGGTATGCAAGCTTCTTTGATTCTTTTCTATCTGAAACTCGTTGCAGGTGTTTCTTCATTTCATTGAGCTTTAACAGGTTGTAAAACCTCTATTACAAGAGAGGACGAGGAAAAAAGTTCATGTCTTATCTGGTTGCGGAAAGGATGAATTATTGAAGGTATATGCGTATGCAATTACTCTCGTATGCATTTTATTGTGAATTGCAAACTTGCCTAAATCTTGTGCTTCTTGTAGATTATGGACTTCACATCTCTCCCGCATTTCTGTAGAAGAGAAAGCTCTGGGTCATCTCACCACACTCGGAATGCAAACTGTTTTTCCATTGATCATCCCTTCCACCAACAGCTATACAACTATGTGAAGCACCATTATGAAACCCAGGGACAAGCAGAACCTGCAAAGCAAGGATCATTCCACGTGGGTTTTCCTGAGCCTGAAGCTGAACGTGTTGAGATAGCCAAGACGATAGAATCTGAACTGCACAAGTTCGAGAACTGCAACGGTCTAGCCAAATCGATTAATGACAGAAAAGTCAGTCATGATACACTGGAAGGTGACGAAACCTGAATTCTTCTTAAGGAATTCCTTTTAGTGCTTCTACACTTGAGATGTATTTTTCGAGTGAGCCAGCCAGCAATGCAAATGAATAAGCTAAGTACTGAGCTCTGTCCTCTCCCTGGCCATGCAAATGCAATGCTAAAAAAAAATAGAGAATAAATTTTAAACTGAATGTAATCCTCACATCTTGTATAGTGTTATTTGATTCCTCTCGCTTTCTTCTACCTTTGATGGAGTATATTTTCTTTGTTGGTGAAGTTAAACATCATTGGCTTCAACATTTCTAACACATTTTTATTGCATCTCATTCAAGAACAAAGTAAGGCAGTCTCGTCACACAAACATAAACCATATGCATGCACTTTGCGTTCTAAAACGTCTATTGAATTCACAGTGACGAATATCCAATTGTCTTCTCCGACCTGGCAGCACGTCAAGACGGTGAAGTTAAAAGCTGTGCTGGGAAGCATTGATTGGCACGTAATCTCTCGCTAATGCTATGCTTACCAGAGTTAAAGAAGGAGCTTACATGAACTCAAGTACAAGGGCTGATGCTCCTCCCCCTCCGTTGCACACTGATGCCACTCCATACTTTCCCTTCTTTGCTCTCAACACCTGAATCAGAAGGATTCAAACACACTTCCAGCGTAGATTCAAATTAGCTCCTTTGTTGTTTGGTATTGCGACTTACCCCCAATAATGTGACCAAGATACGAGCACCGCTGCATCCCAGTGGATGTCCCAGTGAAACAGCCCCTCCATGCACATTCAGCCGTTCCTGTTTATATATAAATTATCAGAGACAGGAAAATTAGGACTGCAGCTTCCACAACTGTACTTGTTTCATAACTCACAGGATCTAATCCCAGCAGTTTCTGATTGGCCAAAGCTACAACCTGTGGGAAAACAAGCCAAAACAGTCATACCTCTATACGTAACAATAAGTTTAAAACACTGAGAGCTCACTAAGCGGACTTACAGAAAAGGCTTCGTTTATTTCATAGTAATCCACTTGAGATGCATCTAAACCAGCATGCGTTATAGCTTTAGGAATAGCAAGAGCGGGTGTAGTTGTGAACAACTCAGGTGCCTGAGCAGCATCAGCATATCCTCGGATCTTCGCAATAACATGCAGTCCAAGCTCAAGAGCCTTCTCTCCACTCACCAGCACTAATGCTGCCGCACCATCACTGTCCACCAACATAAAGCAGCACAATATGCTTGCAGGGTTACAAATGAAGGGAAAAAAAACAGAGTAATTTAGAGATGCATAGTTAAGGTTCAAGGAATGGGGAAAGTAACATCGAAAAGAGGACCTTATACTTGATGCATTTCCAGCAGTGACTGAGCCCCCATTCTCTTTGAAGCTTGGTCTAAGCTTCTTTAATTTAGCAGCATCAAACTGGTTCATGCCAAACAAAGTTAAAATCAATAAAGGCTATCCAAAAAGAAGCAGCAGTTCTTAAAGTCTTTACCTTCCCTAGGCCTTCATCCTTGTCAACAACTACCGAAGGCCTCCCTCTTCCAGTGGAAACTTCGACCTATAAATATGAGTGTATGAACACTATTCCATGAAAATTGAACTCCTGGAATGCAGAGAGAAGAAAATATGTACCGGAACAATTTCCCAAGCAAACAACTGAGCGTTTTGTGCAGCAATACCGCGCTCAAAACTCTGGATAGCATAAGCATCCTACAAAATGAAAAAGTTAGTATGTCAGGAAAAGACAGTGAGTGAGACAGTTTCAATGGAAAGACAAATGAAGGATGAAGATGAGTGACCTGTTCTTCTCTTGTAATACGGTGCTGGTCAGCGCATAATTCCCCACAAACACCCATTCCAAAGTCATTGTACACATCCCAGAGTCCATCTTTGATCATACCGTCAACAATAGTATCATGGCCTAATCGCGAACCCCTTCTGCTGACAGATTTAAAGGAAAGAACTAAGGAAACTGTCTCTCTTCGGCTTCTTTTCACAAGTTTGGACTTAAAAAATTCCAAAAAAAATATACCTAGCGTCCGGGAGATACTTAGGTACGTTTGANCCCCCCCCCCAGCCACAACAATATCATTCAAGCCGAGCTGAATACTTTGAGCGGCTAGCATTACAGCTGCGCTTACACGTGAAGTAAAAACAGTGATGTTTCAATGATCATCTGGAGTAAAAGAAAAGTAATAAAACGTAATTACCTTTCATTCCTGCAGCACAGACTTTGTTGACAGTAGTGCAGATCACCGAATAGGGAATTCCAGCACCAAGTGCAGCCTGTCTTGCTGGTGCTTGCCCAAGATTGGCAGTTAAGACATTGCCAAAGAAGACTTCTTCGACAAGGGCCGGATCAACATTTGCTCTTCTAAGTGCAGCTAGAAGAAGGATGTGAAGCAGTAAGAGAATGAAAACTTGGGTGAATCAGAGAGAGAATAGCAGTAGTGGTATTATAACTACCTTCAATGACTATGGACCCAAGTCTTGTGGCAGTCAAAGAAGAAAGGGAGCCGAGGAAGTCTCCCATAGGCGTTCGCGCCACTCCAACAACACAAACATCTGCAGTCACCGGAGTTAATACATGATCTAACCAGAAACTGACGTCTTAGAACAGAGCAACATGCGCGAGAGATTCGTAAAAAAGTAATAAACAGAAAGAACCTCGAGGCTGTACGGAATCATCAGAAACAGGCGGAGCCATTGAAGTCACCGATGAAATCTATGTCTGAGGTACGCAAGGCCTGCCAATTCAGAAAAACCCAGATGAGACAGAGAATCAAGATAACAGCTTTGGGTTCTGGGTGAACAAAGGCATCACCTATCAGTTTGGTATCAGATGAGGACGATCAGAACGCTTCTGTTAAGATTACGATGAGACGCAAGTAAGATAGTTAAGAAAAAAGGAGAGATAAGAAGAACACGTGTGTGTCTGACGTAAGGTACCAATATCAATGTCGGTTTTACCACCACATTGGTGTTCGTCATTTTTGTCCATTTCTTACAAGTTTTGATTAGGAAGGTAGAGATTTCAGAATCTGCTAATTATGTTAGTTTGCATCTAAACACTTAAAACGTAACATAGACAAAAGAAAAGAAAGCATCAGATGATGAGAGAAGTGCACAATTATTAAAACCGGATTTTGCACCAAAAGACTTCATTTTGGAGATCCATATGGCTATACTCACCATTAAGGTTTGACGAAAAGATAGCACTTATTTGGATCTCCATCTTAGAATCCAGAAATACTTAGGTGTCACTTTTGGCAACCACAACAACGTATCTCACAGATTCATAAACCGGTTATAAATTGGCGAATGGTCACAAGGCACACAAGCTATAGAGTTTTAGAAGTCTTAAACGGTTAAACCCTTCTTGCATTCACTTGGGAACAAGACAAGACCAACATGTTGCACTTATACAAGACAAACGTATTTGCTTTGCTACAAACTACATACCCTAATGCTACTCCTTTTTTCCAGGTGGATCAATCAACTTGATTTTCAATTCAATCTCACCGGATTCAACATCGCACAGCCTCAGCCACACACTCTGCACCACCTCTCCGTCTATGCAACTGATTGTGCTCTCCCGAGATACGCAGTTCTCTGAATCCGGTAACACTTTTCTAAGAGTTGTCTCACCAGAGGACACGCGGACTACATGCCTTAGTCTGGCAACTGAGATAAGCGGCTGAAGGCTGAGAGAGGCATGACCCATCTTGTCATCTGCCTTGAACCTATCTTTATCAAACACTTCCTGCACCCCCATAAACAATCTCAGTATCATCATCAAGATGATTATAAAAGGAAAGATACTTGAAGATTTTTAGTCATACCAATGCGAGAACTGCTGCAGGATCTTTTAGTGTAAAGCTCAGTTCCTCATCCCACACTGGATTCAGGCAATTGTTGATTACTTTGGTCTTGGCTGACTGCTTTTCAGGAAGGTCAAAAATCACATCAACCAATAAATATGAACAATGTTGACACTTTTTCCCTTGGTAGAAACACAAACACTATTGCGAAGAACAATTTACAATGAAAGAACAATGCACAAACTTACCTCATTTCCCAATTTGACAATCACGTATGGATCACTTGACTTGAAATCTCGGATCACCAGTTTCTTTCCTTGAACAACAGTCACCTGGAGCCGTCCTAGTGGCTCGCCCATCTCAGATCTTACAAACACAAGCCACCAACGTTAGAAACTTCAGACACGTTTTTGTTAAACAGAGATAAAGCAACTGTCTTTGTTAAACAATCAATTGAACTGAAAATGACAAACCAAGACACAGAGAAAGAGAAAGAATCACGTGTAATCCAACATTGGAATCCCATGGAAACATAGAAGCAAAGCCCAAGTTTCGAGGGGAAGTCACTAGGTTCTAAGAAAGATTCACACTTGATCTGGAAAGAATAAAACAAACCCAGGGATACCAAATGCCGCCAATCTACAGACATCTACCTGGTGAGTAAGGTAGAAGAATATACCTGAAAAAATTGCAAGATAAATCCCAGAAATTTACAGAGGACCTGCAAATGGTACAAATCAATGAGAAACAGAAAAAAAAAAAGGCTCAAACTTTATGGGTTGAAACAGAAAAAAAAAGGCTCAAACTTTCTGGGTTGAAACAGAAAGTGGATTCAACGAAATTGAAACCCTAAAGAAATGAGTAAAGTAGCAAAGAATGAAAATGAGTATCACTGAGAAATTTGCTAACTTTAGAGGAAAAGAAAAACAAGAAATAAGAAACGGAAAGGGATAGCTAAGAAACAGAAAATTAGGAAACAGCTTAAACCAGTTTGATAACAAAAACACAACTCGTTAGTTCATTCAAGTTGTGGCCGTGAGATGGCAAAACAAAAATACAAAAGGCTTCATGAGAGCTACTTACTATGTAGAGAAAGGAGCTGAGGAAGACGATGCAATTTCCTGTATCATTCTCTGTAATTTTCTTATACAAATGTCTTCTTAAAGACTAAATTCTGTGTTCTCGACTCTCGAGGTCGCACTAGATTGTTGACCCAAGCCTTAACCTGCGTTTTCCGCGCACTCAATATCTTTTTTATCTCATTAAAAAATAATAACATAAATGGATTTGTAGATTCCTCATAGGTGTAACGCTTCGACCGGGCCTCATGTTCTCTTCAGATCTTGGATCCATTTTACCAGTCGACAAGTCGGTATGTTACGTTCGGAAGGTTTTAAAGATTTGTTTACCGACCCTATAAATTATCACTTTCTAAAAATAATATTTCATATCATTTTTCATATTTTTATTATTTTATAGATTTCACATGTTTTTGAAAATAACTCATTTCTCAACAAATTTGTGAGTTATAGCCTTCTAAAAATAACATTTTACATCATTTTTGATTACTTGTAGGAAATTATAGATTTTGAATGTTTTTACTAAATAACTCATTTTCTTGCAAATTCGTGGGTAACAACCTTGTAAAAATAATATTTCATGTCTTTTTGATTTTTGTATGATTTTACAAATTTCACATGTTTTGGAAAAATAACTCATTTTTCTACAAATTTGTGAGTTACAGCCTTCTAAAAATAACATTTCACATCATTTTTGACTATTTGTAAAATATTATAGATTTTGCATGTTTTTACTAAATAACTCATTTTCTTGAAAATTCGTGGATTATAACCTTCTAAAATTAATATTTCATGTCATTTTTCATATTTTTATGATTTTATATATTTCACTTGTTTATGAAAAATAACTCATTTCTCAACAAGTTTGTGAGTTATACCCTTCTAAAAATGACATTTCACATCATTTTTGATTACTTGTAGGAAATTATAGATTTTGGATGT
>OVBA01001016.1:0-48696 GCA_900406435.1 Lepidium aucheri | reverse complement strand
GGTAATACCTTTTTTAGTCTTAAACATAGAACTTTTGATATTATCTTATATACAACATTACATAAACTGATCGGCCTGAACTCCGACATTTTTATAGGTCTAGAATTTTTTGGAATAAGACAGATATTTGTCTTATTTAAATCAGTTTCAAAATGCCCTGATGCTATGAATTTATTAATTAAAGAGACTAAATCATTTTTTACAACCTCCCAAGAGTCTTGAAAAAAGAGAGCTGTCATTCCATCAGGACCTGGGGCTTTATTCGGATCCATCGAAAAAAGTGTCTGTCTAATCTCCTCAACTGTGGCTCGTTTCATCAAAGAGAGATTGTCTAAATCAGTAATTTTAGATTCAAGTTCATTTAATAAATGCGTTGAATTCCCATTACTGGTAAATAAGGTTGAGAAGTAATTTATTGAATTTAATTGATAGTGAAAATTAGTAGGGATCTTCAATTTATAAATAGAATGAACTGATTTCGGACAAAACAACTTTAAAAAAATTATATGTCGTATTAAATGGTTTTATTAAAGTTTTGAAGATATTAAATGTGTAATGTTTACAGGTAATGAATGCTGCGGGACATTTTATGGCCCACTTTAAACCCTTCACCGGGAAATGTATGTTCTAATCTCTAATCCATCAAATTTTAATATTGTAATATTCATAGTCAAAATCGAGAAGATCGTTAGCAAATCATATTACAACCATGAAATATTGTGAGTTGCAGTTTACGTACCACATATGAGCATACTCTACGGAGATTTAACGGAGGAAAAGAAGAAGAAAGCGTTAGAGAAAGCTAACAAGCTTGATTCGAGTCTCGATGGATTGAAATTTCAGATACATTGCATCAATATTGCCTTGTTTTTTGATGATCCTCTAAGACATGCAAGAATAACACCATAAAAATATATTGCATCAATATTGCATTTTTCTGAAGCGTCTTTCAATAATTTTAATCCTTCATCTCTGTCGTTATCATGGAAATAGTGTACTATACCCAACCTATATAGTGCTTCAGGATTCCCATGATTCTGTAATTTCCGGTATTTTTGGTAGAGCTGAAAAGAGGGTATATCACTTGTATTGAATTCTAATTCTTCTAAAGAAAGTCCAAAAAGAACAGGACTTTCATTACATAAATATATAGAATTTTTTGCAAACGTATCTAAGGTTACGAATATCTTTCAGAGAAATTGCAGCACAATATGATGCAATTTTGATTAAAAGATCATCAGATAAAGACATTAAAAAAGAAACTATTGGAAATAATAAATATTAAAAATAACTTACAAAAAGAGATATACATATGAAGAACACAAACATATTTATAATCATGGGATGTGTATTTATCGTCTTCAAACTCTATGTATTTAATAGAATGATAATATTAGAGGAATATAAAAAAATATTCTAAATGATGCGTATACTGTTATTTATATTCATATATATACTTTCTTATCGTGTATTATTTAAATCATTTTAGGTATATTATAAATAATAATAATGTAAAGAAAATATATTAAGAGAATTTAATAACGGAAAATCAGGAGTTGATATTAAATTAATTATTTACCATATATTTTACAATAAAATATATTTCAAATAAGTATACTATCCTTTTATAAACGAAAAGTAGATGATAATCAATACAAAATATTCGGATGATATAAAGAAAAGTTCTCGTTATTTCTATCATATATTTTTTTGATTTGTAATATAAATATTAAAATTGTAATTTATCATGTAATCAAATTTAAAAATATAATTGGACATGTAAATTATCATTTACAGTTTATTATTACTTTGTTTTATTATAATTAAAAGAAGATAAAATAAAATTAGATAAAAAAATTTATATAGAAACTGATAATAATCGATATAATAGTCATAAATTTATATAACCAAAATAATAAAACCAAAAAAATGATTTGATTCATTAAATATTCTTTTATTAAATTCCAAAAATATACGGTATAAAAAGATTAACTTCATGATCCAATATACAGATGCTACATGATGACTTAGTATTCATGTCTGCATTAGCACCATACATATGCCATATATTGTTGTTATTCAAGAAATTAGATGTCTCACCATCGCAAAAGCATTTCTCTTTGGAGTATTTAGTTTTAAGTTGTAGCAAGACCGTTTGCGCACGCAACATAACATATTTCTCTATCCTTGCGCATAATATCTCAAGTTGTTTTAAAGTTTCAGATATTAGCCGGTTGATCAAAACATAAAGGATTTTAAAACCTTCTTCTTTTGCTCTACCACCAAGACATATGAGAATGATTTTGTATAGATAGATAGCCTTAGGAAGAAATCTTCGAGCAGCTTCATGTAGCAATATTAATCCTTCAGCTTTACGGTTGTCAAAGAAATAACATACTATTCCCAAATAATACAACGCTTTAGGGTTTCCATTGTTCCGTAGTCGTTGGTACCTTCTATAGTAAATTTGAGGAGAATCAAAAACAGGTTGGAAGAGATCATCTATTAGAGAAACTCGATATTGCACTTGAGGTTTGTCACATATGCTATAAAATTTAATGCAAACCGGAGGTTTAGGAAACACAACTTAGATGAACTGACACAATGAGAGATAATTGATAAAAGGATACTATCGGGCAAAGAAATCCAATCCATTTTGTGTTCTTAAAAATTTATCTTCTTATAAGTAGTTGAATGACAAAAAAAACGTATAAATAATGAATAATATATAGATTAAATCTAAATATTATGAGTATATATAGGACAGAAAATAGGATTTTCCGTTACCTATTCCCTGAATTTTGTAATATAATAAACAAATAAAAAATATCTATTTAAGTAGAGAATATATGATTCTATTCTAAATTGGTTTAACTATTTTTTTCAAAACAGATATATTGTATTTTCCAAATATATCCTATTAGAATCTATAAGAATACATTTGAAACAAAACAAAAAAAAAAGATAGCATTTGAATTCATTATAGCAATTTTTTTTAAACAATATTGTAGAACGAAGTAGGCTCGTTATAGCATTGAAAAGTCCACAAATTATAGGCTTTTAGTTAACCCATTTGTTAGATTTGTATTGAATACTATATTGTAGGATCCATTTGGATACAAAATATTGTATCTAATGAGTAGAAAAATGAATTATTTTATTAGATCATAATTAAATGAGACCAAAAATAACTTACAGAAATAAATAAAACCCAAATTAACTATAAATTAATTTAATTAAAATTTTGAGATAAACAATAGTTGTTAATATATGATTATAATTAGGGTTTAGAGTATGTTCTATTAGATAAATCAATTATTTTTTAAATAACGAGATACTTCCAAGTATATTATAATTGTATTTTTTTTGGTCGGAAGAGGGAGGAAAAAACCTCCCAAATTTTATTCAAAAACTAAAAAACTTATTACAAACGAATTAAGTGAGATCGAGTTAACCCGTTAATATCATCTTCTAAAATTGAGCTAATCTCATTCGGAATACAATGCAAAGAATGAAAACCTAATGAAAGAGAAGAAGCATAGTTAGCCAACCCATCAGCAAGATGATTGGCTTCCCTATACACATGCCGAATACGGACAATCCAGTCCTTCTTAAGAAAGCCATAGCACAAATGTACTAGGAATGAGAGTGGATGTGAATCCATAATACCTGTCTTTAGAAAACCTACTACTAACTCGGAATCCACTTCAACTTCTAACAAACGAATCTGTTGCTCCCATGCTATGACCAGCCCATAATAGACTCCCCATAGTTCTGCAATTAGAGCTGAACAAACACCAATATTCAAAGCATAACCACGAACCCAATTACCGTCGGCATCACGCACCACACCTCCCGCCATAGCTGGCCCTGGATTCCCATGAGAAGCCCCATCCGTGTTCAGTTTAAACCAGCCAAAGACTGGAGGTTCCCATCAGATTAGCCTTTCAACCTGTTGATGTTTCGACTGGGAAGATCGTAGTTCATCATAAGCCTTAAGAACCTCTTGGCTTTTGTCTCTTATAAATTTAGTTCGATCTCTACATTTAAGAACCTCTCCAATTACATTACCACATCTCCATTTCCAGGCCCACCAAATTGTCATAGCAAAAAGTGTACTCCATTGAAGACCATCCAAACAAGAAGTCGAATTTAAATTGGTAAACAACCACTGTAATAAGGACTGTGTGAAGAATAAAGAATGATGTTGAGGAGGTAAAATTCGAGTCCATATACGTCTAATCGATAAACAATCCCGCAGGACATGCATAATAGATTCTTCTCCTCCTTTACAAATCTCACAAATGGTTGAATCACTTAGGTGTCGTCTTGTTCGTTCCATATTTGTCATTATCACTTGATGAGACACCAACCATAAAAAATTTTGCACACGTTCTGGAACAAACACACTCCAAATGCTTCCGAAAAAACTCTGCATATTCGCGATATGCATAGCTGAATCTGTAAGAGCAAAGTAAGCAGATCAGACTGAGAACTTCCCATCATTACTACCTCCCCATGCCATTCTATCTTCAGCACCTGTTACTTGATCAACGACTATGGCAAGTAATTGTAGCCATGTATGATGAGAAATAAAAGGTTCAATGCAGTCCCGTTTCCATCCTGGACCAATCTCCCAATAGTCAGCCACGCTTAACAATCGTTGTTCTGGAGTTATATCCTTAGTAGCATACACAATAAGAGGTGTCCGAAACAACCAAGGATCAGTCCAGAATTTTATACACCGACCAGAGCCAACTACCCACCGGATATTAGGTAGTATTACCTCACGGATCCCTACTACAATACTCCGCCAAAGAACAGAACCAGAGCGTCGTAATACACCATTAAGAGTTCCACACAGAATGTCCAAATTATACTTACTACGAATAAGCCGTGCCCACAACCCAGTATGATCATGTAGTAATCTCCAACTAACTTTGGAAACCAGAGCCATATTCATATCTGTTGCTTTTCGGATACCAAGTCCTCCATCAGACTTCGGTTTACACACCATATCCCAAGATACAAGATGTTGTTTTCTCGCTTTTTCTGTGCTACCCCAAATAAATGAACGAGCAATACGATCAATCTGTTGCAAAGTTGATTTTGGAAGAACAACAACACTCATCGTGTGCACTGGAATAGATGAGATAACCGACTTAGTCAGCGTGATTCTCCCTGCTAGGCTCAAAAATTTGCCTTTCCAGCCAGCAAGTCGAGACGAGAGCCGCTCAATAATCTCTCTAAACGTCTCCTTGTTCACTCTCTTTTGTAAAACAGGTATTCCAAGATACTTTCCAAGGTCTCGAGTAGTGTTAATACCACTTTCAATGCTGATATTTTGTTCCAAATCACGCCCAACATTAGCCGAGAAATATATTTTGGACTTATCAAGACTAACCTTCTGACCTGAAGAGTTACAAAACCGCTCAAGAACACCACGAATTACTCTTACCTGAGAAACAGAAGCTTCTGAAAACAGAATGATATCATCAGCAAAACAAACGTGAGACAATTTAGGACCTCCACGAGATATACTAATCGGCTTCCACTTGTTATTGGCTACAGCTAATTCAATGAGATGACAAAGCCGTTCAATACAAAAGACAAAGAGATAAGGAGATCGCGGATCACCCTGACGCAAACCCCTCAATGGAACAAAACTCTCTGAACGTTCTCTATTCCATAATAAACTCATCGAAGGTCCAGTCACACACTGCATAATCCAATTAACCCACTTATCAGAGAATCCAGCCACACGAAGAGTGTCCTCAAGAAAGTCCCAGCGAATCCTATCACAAGCTTTTTCCAAATCAAGCTTCATAAGCATCCAGCCCTTACGACCCTTCTTTTTCCGCATAGAGTGAACCACTTCCTGTACTACCACAATATTATCCAAACTAAGCCTCCCTGGTAAAAAACTAGCTTGTGCTGGACCGATCAAATTCTGCATTATAGGTTTTAGTCGTAGCACCATAGTCTTAGTAATTGCTTTGAAAATCACATTACATAAACTAATCGGACGAAACTGCTTAATGCTCTCCGGCTTGGATACTTTAGGAATCAGAACTAACATAGCATCATTTGCACCCGGAGGAAGGATCCCTGACGTGAAGAAATCCGAATCATACTGAATCACTGATGGTCCGACAACATCCCAACAATTCTGAAAAAGTACCGGTTGGAATCCATCAATCCCAGGAGCTTTATACTTACTCATACTTCGAATCGATTGTTCAAACTCAATAGGCAAAAAGGGTTGAGACAATTTCTCAATCTCTGCTGAAGACAACGTCGTAAAACCCACTGGCGGTAACTTGCCCACAACAGGTTCTACATCATCAAGAGAATATAGTCGTCGAAAAAATCCTACCGCGAGTTGTTCCAATGCTGCAGAATCTGATATCCAACGACCCTCATCATCTCTTAATAAGTCAATACGATTTCGCTTTCTACGAACAATTGTCGAAGTATGAAAAAACTTGGTATTTTGATCTCCCAAAGTTATCCATCTTTCACGAGATTTTTGAAACCAAAGAGTCTCTTCTTGTTCAAGAATAGCATCAATCTCGCATAACAGGACTGCTTCTCGATCAAGTAACCAATCAGAAGGGCAAGTATCAATCTGATTTTGTATTGTACACACCTCTTCAATCTTCTTCTCTTTTCTTAGGTGAATATTGCCGAAAACTTCCCTGTTCCATTGTTTAAGAGTGCCTACCAACCGCTGTAATGCTTCATTTGTCGAAATAGAAGGATTCCAAGAAGCGTTTAACATCGCTCGAAATCCCTCATGACTCAACCAAGCGGCTTCAAATCGGAAGGGGCAACGCTGTGGATTTCTCTCAATCATCGGACAGAACTGGACATATAATGGTACATGATCCGAGGATAAAAAAGGTAAGTGGGTGACAGTAGCATCCTGCCATTGAAGACGAGCATGAGCTGAACATAAGACTCTATCAAGACGTTTTGCCACAAAGGAACTGGACTCTCGGCCTCGTCGCCAAGTAAACTTATTTCCACGGAAACCCATGTCAATTAAAGATAAGCTATTAATCCAATCTCCAAAAGCTAAAGAATCAGGAGAAAGCCTACCATTGCCTCCTGATCTTTCATCAACACGAACAATTGTATTAAAGTCTCCACCTATGACAACTGGTTCAGTAAGAAGACAAAGTCTAGCACTAAGTTGGTCCCATAAACCACATCGCCGAGAAACTGATGGTGCCGCATACACCGAAACCATATGAACAACTACAGTTTCCATGACTACCCGAGCATGAATAAACTGTTCAGAATGTCCCTCAATAGATACATTACCAAGAGTAGACTTCCATAACAACCAAATCCCACCACTCTGACCAGTTGCATCCACCCGGAAAGAGTGTTCAAAACCAAGATTCCTACATATAGATTCTGCCTTAGACCCTCCTGCATGAGTCTCAAATAAAGCAAGCATGTCCACCTTATTCTTCTTCAAAATATACCGAATAGAGCGACGGAAAGTGGGTTTATTCGCCCCCCGACAATTCCAAAATAAACAATTCATCTTAGAACAACTAAGTGAAAGATGAAGAATTACCGGGGTACCCCATTAGGCGTTCAGACCATCTGTATCACACACTTGGATAAACATTGGTGATACAGTGTTGGCTTGTACAGATGGATTAATCGGCGAAGCTATATCCTTCAATACTACCCCATTCGACTCCAAATTTTCAGCCTCCAAATGCGAGTTCTGTGGACCAGATACCACTTGAGAGCTCCGAACAAAACCCATTGAACCATCATCTAGAAGCGGATCCGGTGGCTCCGCATGATTCCGACTAGTACCAAATGAACAATTATCTCGACCAGAATCTCTTGTCTCCGTTCTCAGTCGTTTACCTGAGCTAGACAAGAGAGTTTCACAACTAGTAGGGCCAAAAACGAGTCCCTTAGTGGGCCGAATTTGTCTAGCTTTCTATTTAAGACCAGCCAAGCGAGGCCCATGGGCCTGAGAAGACTTAACACCACCCAAATTTTTCTCTTGATTATCTACCATATGCCCACGAAATTCAAAAAGAGTCTTGTTCTCCGGCCCATTAATCCGCATCTGTTTATCTTTGGAACTTATAACAGATTTATCCGGTTTGGATGCTGGAGTTTTAACTCCTTGAGTAGCAGTCAAGGCTTTTGGAATATCTGTGTTTATCTGCATTGTTTCTAAATTCTCAAATCTATTAGAGATCCTAACAGACTGAAATTCCTTAGCAATAGGAATATCCCGAGAAGTCTGTGTTTCCTTATGAACCGGCATTTGCATCACCTTAGACCGATTAGAAAAACTCTAATTCTGTTTCCGACCTGTTCGTCGAACTTCAGTGAAGCCATCATCTGTAGACTGTGTAACAGTAACTGCTGCAACCTCCACACCTTCACTTTGTACCTCTTTGGACACTAATGTTAAATTTCCATTAGAGTCGTTAGTGATCTTAGGTTCTTGAAGACATTAACCTACAAGATGCCCATAAACTCCACAACGAGAACAAATGTTTGATAATCCTTCATAGAAAACAAAATATCTATCCTCATTCACTCGGATTGAACCCTTCAAAGGTCTATGAAGGTCTATCTCAACACAAACCCTAGCAAAACGCCCTCTTTCAAAGTTCAAAGTGTTCAAATCAACTTTAACAGGATTTCCCAAGCGACGAGCCATTGTTTCTAGAATTGATTTATGGTATAAATTAACCGGTAAATTTGATATGCGCACCCAAACAGGCGTGGTAGAGATGTTATGATGGCACGGATCAAAAGAAGGACACCATGACTTAACTAGCAAGTAATTTCCAAACACCTTCCATGGACCTCCTGTCAAAGCATTCATGTATTCCTCCATATTACCAAACCGAACCATGAAGAACTGACGAGGAAGATCAATCACATGCATTGTGCCAGTCGGTTTCCATAACTCTTCTCAGTTTTCGATTCATGGTAATAATAGAGAAACCCTTACCTAAAACTTTCACAATTAAACAGTTCTTCCATAACTTATTCATTGCATCTAACACCTCTTTACCAACCCTAATAATCGGTTCACCATCTTCTCCGTCAGGGAAATCTAGACTCACCCTCTGCAACACAAAATCCTCATCCAAAGCCAATTCAGGATTTATACCTCCTCCAGCACTACACCCCGTAACTTTTGATGCCCATGATGTCGTGGGGTCTGGAGGATCCCCTAGTAGAGTTCCCTTATTAACACAGTCAACCATAGCCTCATCCTCGACACCTGTGTTCGAAACCCTAATCGTCTCAGAATTCTCTCTCATAATCATCTTTTTTCTCCTAATATAGTTTTTAGTTATAAGTTATGACTGAATTACTTTGAATTTTAGTATATTATAATTGTATTAGTATAAATATGTAGTTATTTATTTTGTTATATGAGAAATTAATTTATCAAACAAAAGATGGTACTTACCTTTATTGGTAATCGAAGTTATGATTGTAAGTAAGAAAATCTTCCAAATTAACTGAAAAGATATCAAAAAGATTTTCTTCTTTTCAGCTTGATTCAATCACGGTTCATATCTCAAAAATTTCAAATATCACCATTTAAACTTCTTTTAAAGAGAACTATCATAGAGAAAAACGAAAGGGTGCGTTGAGTAATCGATCAAAAAAAAAGATACTTATCAATCTTTCAGATTTTGACTTGCTATGTAGTTTATTTACATGTATATATAGAGCAAAATCAGGTAATTTTGTCTATTATTTTTCAAAATAAGAAATAAGAGTATAGATGACTGATTGTCGCAAAATTGAAAAGAAAATTGTAAGACAAATATTTAGAATAGGAAAATGATTTTTAATTTAGGGCTTAGAAGCTAAAAACTAAGGCAGATATCATTAAGTTTGTTCTTTACAAACCAACATAAAACCGATTATGTAATTTGGGATTTTGATAGATTTATAATAGATTTTTAAAGATAGTATATAGAATAAATATTCTTATATTATTTCTTGATATTTGATTCAATGGAAAGAGTTTTAAATAAGAAAAATAGATATTATTGATCAATGTATATCGGTCTAAAATGTTAGAAGCATTCTAGTAATATATATTAAATTTTATTTTAATGTTTGTAGAGAAGACCAGATTCGAACATGGATATACTATTGTTGCCAGATGAGATCTTAATTGACATAGGTAGTAAATGTGCACCTGAGGGATTAGAGACAATTAGAAATGTTAAGCTTGTTACAAAAAAATTCCGTGATATGTGGAATATAGACGATGTTCTGAGGAAGCTCTCTTTAGGTAATGTACCTTTCTATCCAATGGGAATTAACGAAAATGTTTTAAATAGCTTCTATGATAGGTTATGCAAGGTAGGAAACATTGAAGCTATATACAGAACATGTGTTAGGAATTATTTTGTTAATGGTCTTCATGAAGATGGTTTAGATAAGTTACTCAAAGCAAGTGACTTTGGAATTCCGGAAGCACAACTTGTTTATGGAGTTATTATGGTATGTTTGGGAGAACAAACTAAAGTGGAAGGATACAATATCTTAAGGAATTTATTAAGGCCAACGGTGGGAACAACATTGGACTACTTAGCTAAACTTCGAGATCTTGTATGCTTTGGACCAGCAGAACTTCAAATTTAAGGAGACCTTCGAATGAGAATTCTGAGTATGTCTTATGATAGAGGTCAATGCGAATACAATGGTGAATTTGCAATAGTTGTTCCCTTTTTTGAAGGTTGGGATGGTGTTGATCATGAAATTGATGAACTTATTTCAGAAACATGTGAAATTTGCTTGTGGGATTATCAAATTAGATTTATATTACCTTAGGCTTTATGTTTGTTATGTTGCTATGTAATTTTGTATTTTAAATTCTGTTAGTAAGCATTATGAACATTTTATCTTTTAAATTATCTGATTCAGAAATTTTAAAAGACTTTTATGTTAATTATTGTGGTGATATGTGTTTGCTAATTATTTAAATTAGTTATCTATATTGTATAATATGAATCTAGATTACAATGGTTCGAGTTAATATCTTTAACATTTATAAGAGGAGTTCTTGTTGATAATTATCAATATGATTAAATCTTTTGAATATGTTATTGCAATTATACTAAATTCATAACTGGACCTAATCAAGTTATGGACCCATTAATATTTTGTCTTGTATATACATTTTGATTTGTTACACTAATTAGTTAATGATGATCAATGTAATATGAATGTGGATAACAAACAATATAAAATTTCAATTGATTGGCTCTATTGACATGATTACAACTAATTTGCTATAAAATTAAACACTAAAAATAAATTTAAATTATTCGCATCAATTAGAGATTATATAGATCAAATTAATATAATTTAAAATTTAGAATACTATTGTTAGGATACTCATTAACAAAACAATTATATTTTATAAAATAGAATAGCCGATTGATCAATATCTGTTTATAAGTTTGATAAACATACAAAAATTTAAAACAGAGCAAAAATATATTGTGATCACAAACTTATTGTGCAACAATCAAATATTTATTATATGTTGAAAATTCTACCCACTTAATGAATGTCTCGCTACACAATTCCAGAAACAACCATAACACATTTCTGCTGTTAAAATATCATTCTTCGCTCCAAATTCATGCCAAAGATTTTTAACTTCAAAATTTTTTTTGGTCTTCTCATCACATCCACAGTTCTCTAGAACAAAATTAGTCTTCAATAATCTTATTATTTCATCACATAGCGCCCAGAGATTTGCGTCAATACGATGATCAAACTCGAAAGACTTGAATAGTTTTAGAGAGTAACAGTTCAATATATTGTGAAAGAATTTTGAATCCCTTCAGTTTTTTCTTTTCCACCAATATGTAACAGCAGGATCCCGTAGAGATAATTCCCATAGCGGTAGTTAAACACATAAGCCATTCAGAGTAACTTGAGACCCAAGTCTTGTTTGTTATCATAAAAAAAAAAGAAAAAAGACCATAACGATATAAAGCTTCAGGATTGTCATTGTCGCAGAGTTTAGAATACCTTTTACTCGCTTGCTCCACATCAGGCCAATATGGAACAAACCTGACTTCATCAAGAGATAACGTAGAGAGAATATGATAATCATCACATATTGTCCTCATCTTCTTGCAAGTCGCTCTAATGTTTAGAAATGAAGATAAGGAAGATTTTGCAGTAAGTTTAGCGATGGTTATCAAATGATCATCAGGCAAAGTAAAAAGAATAAACTCGTCGATCATCAATCTTTGTCTTTTTGGCTGCATGGTTTTAAAGTGGAGTTCTGTAAACAGGAAAAATGTTGATATGAGAAATAAGACTGATGTAAATGTAAAATAATGAATATATTGCTTTAAAAATGAGATGAACAAAGTTGAGTTCACGAAAAGATTTTATGAAACGGTGTGACTGTAGAAAACATAATAATTATGAATTATTAATAAATTATGACAAAACATTTTATTAATGGTCATGTTTTTCAATTCGGTTTTTTAAAAAATAATCAAAATGAAAAAAACTTTTAACATATATAAAAATTTCGGCTAATTAATAGTCTATGTAAGTATTAAAATTGATTAAACTAATTCTTTCGAAAATAGAGAAAAAATAAGAATTGAAAGTTGTTTGATTTCATGGTGATAACCTATAAGAAAACGATATATGTGAAAGAGAGATTGTTGTTACAATTAAGTTAATGTTTGGTGTATAGAGGTTTTAGTATTTATATTGGTAACAAAAATTAGTTTTGTAAAATAAAAAAATAGAAATATTGAGAATCTTAATTTTCTTATAATAGTTCAAAAGACAATATAACGTGATAACCAAATTTGTGTAAATTTATTTAATATATATCCATATACATTGACATGCTTTCAATTGATTGGCTCTAAACTTAGACACTAACCTTAAATTTAGATTATTCGAATCAATTAGCGATTATATAGATCAATGTAATATAATTTAAAATTCAAAATACTCTTATCAGGATATTCTAAAGTGGTTGACGAAATAAATATAATAATTGGTCATTATTTAGTAAAATATATAATGACATTTATTAGCAAAACAAAAATATGTAATTTAGTTTTGTTTTTAAATAAATTTCATATGTAAAATTTCAGATACTAACAATATTTGTTTTGTATTATTTTAATTGTTTGGTTGCACTATTATAACCTAATTAGTTTTTGTTGATCAATTGCGAAAAAAATCGATGTGTACATTCATTCTTATAATTATAGTGTCAATATATAATTTTAAAAATATAAAATTTATAAAACTTAATTCATATTATAACCACACAAATTAAACTATCAAAATGAATATAATAAAAATAGTGTTGTAATGAATTCGTATTATATAAATAATTATCATATATAGTTTTATATGCATTATGTAGGATAAAATAATTTAATATTCAATGTACATACCTTAATAATAAATTGAAAATAATAGAAACCAATAATAAAAAAGGGGATTTTCAAAATACCCCTATTGGCATGTACCATTTTCAAAAGCTACCATTTCCTTTGAAAATTGGAAAAGAGAAATGATTATCAAGGAGTATGTTTTGAAAAAAGGCATTTCGAAAGGGGCATTTATAGTAATTCCTCTAATAAAAAGTTAATTAAAGTAATAAACCGTGTAAAAAAGTAATAAAATAAATTTAAATCAGACTAAATAATTAAATATAGTTAGTTATGACATGAATATTTATGTCTCTCCCGAAATAGATATTCTGATCTTGATTGTCTTCAATTATTCATTATATATTTAAGATATTATTTAAGAAAGAAATAATATTATACATTTATACATGTAAATTTCAAAAAAGTATTTGTACATATATATAAAGCATTTCAATATTTATTAATACTATAATTTGCAAACAAACTAAATTTGGATTTTATATTTATAAATATAATAAATATCTGGGAAATCTATAATAACATATAACATGTGTCGTTTGTATATAATTGTAAACATGAACTACTTATCATAAATAAGATTATTTACATGATGTTTTAAAAAAAGATTATTTACATTTTGTAAATTTATTTTTCTATCTTACATTTGTTATTAGATTAAGGAAAAATAAGTTATAAAAAGACAATTAATTTAAACATATTTACCAAATAATTAATAATATAATGTACCTATCATTTTAATAGGTTATCTTACAAAGAATCGTTTTATATACTGTAAAAATATAAAAAAGTAAGGAAATGAACCACTACTTTATTGGTAACCATTGTAATCATTACATGCAAGAAAACCTTATGCTTAGAGAAAACAAACTGTCAAAAGATTTTTATAACTTCTTATTCTGTAATCGACAAACTCTCAATAAGAAACAACACAACACAAAATGAACTCCTTCTCTCACATTCTCTTCTACAAATTCTGGTTATTATTTAGAAATCATCATTTCGAATCAAGTAAAAACAAAGGTATCAATTTAATTTATATATGTAGAATGCATATTTATTTATAAATGTATAGATTTTGTTATAATTTCTTATTGAGGCTATATTAATTTGATAGATGAAAAGATATCGTGATTCAAATCCGAAGGAACATCAGGTAAGTTTTGCTACACTGACTTTTCTTAAGACAAATAAGTTATCAACTTAGTATTAAGAACTTGAGACAAAGAAATTTGCTAAAACTTGATACAAAGTTTACTCTTTTATAGATAGTTGTTAGTAGAAAAGTAATATAGTTTTTGAAATTTTATATATTTTTTTACAGTATCATTTTCTTTTTATTAATTTTAAGATGTATCTGTTTTTTAATTACTTATATATACATAATGATTAAAGAGAATTACATCTATGGATATGTTTTTATTTAAATCAAAATAATTTATCATTATGTACTTAAATAAGTCTAGTTCTGTTTTTTTTTGCTGAAAAAGATATCCAAGTTACAAATCTAATGGATATGCCTCTTGGAATTTTGACAAAAATCATTTCTAAATGTGGACTTGATGGGATTGAAGAGATTCAGAATGTGAGAATTGTTTGTCTAGTATTTAGGGACATATGTAACAAAGATGAAGTTCTCCGCAACATCTCTATCGGTAATGTTCATTTTTATTCGTTCCCAAATAGAAGAAATACATTAAGTAACTTCTATAGGAGGTTATGTGACTCCAGTAATATTGAAGCAATTTACCGATGTGGTATAAGAGACTATTTTGTGGATGGTAACCAAGAAGATGGTTTAGATTGGTTAATGAAAGTTAGTGATGTTGGAATTCAAGAGGCCAAACTGCTTTATGGATTTATTTTGATATGTATTGGTGGAGATAGAAGAGATGAAGGTTATACGATATTAAGAAGTTTACTGAGGTCAACGGTACTTGAAAAATTAGACTATCTAGGACAATTTTGAGGAAACGTCTTCCAAGGAGCACCTGCACTTCGTTGGAGAGGAGAAAATCAGTTGAATGTTCTTCAACAATCATACGTTAGAGGAGAATGTGAATGCAATGAAGATTTTATTGAGGTTATCCCTTACATTGATGGTTTTGGTGAGGAACACGGAATCGATCAATAACTTTTGTGTGAAGTATACATTTGGGAATATGTGTTTAGGTTTATATTTCCAAACAGTTAGAAGGTGTTTTTGTGGCTATTCAAGTTTAGACCTATTAAAAATTATTATAAGACTTATGTTTTTATGTATTTGGTGGTTAAGAATTATGATACTTATTTATGTAGATATTTTTTTTGACAATCATAATTTGCTTTGTTGGTAAATCAAGTATTATTATAATTATTTATATGCTTATAAATATGACATTGTTTAATATATATAAATGATTATATCTATTAAGATGGACTTTTTTGTTATTATTTCACAAATTTTTTGTATCACTATGGTGTATAACATTACTACCAAAATATATTTGTTATGAATGAAATATTTTAGTGGTCTCAAATTGAGATTAAGTTATTCAGTCTACATAATAAAAAGATTTGAAAAACATTCACGAACATAAAGCAATAGAAATGTTTACATTCTATAAATTCTTTGTAAACTTCTTTGTAAACACCATGATTTATCTGTAACTTAACCATACATTACATTATCGTACGATCAACTCTACGAAAATTTTATCAACTCTTCCATGTTGCATTCATTTAGTTTAGTAGAGTTCGTCAGAGCCGGCGACTGACACGACATGTTTCATTCATTGTAGTTTCATAATTACGTTTTTGTTTACTCATCAAAAAGAGTAAAACGGTATATTATGAAATAAAAAAAACTATTCTAGTTATTTTGAAAACTTTTATCTATATAAGTAATTTTTCAATAATTCTACCCTGTTTAAGAAAATTACCCTTTTATTTAGTGAAATATTAATTTAAACAATATTTCATGCGGACTTAGGAACCAATTTGGAAAGTCGTTGATGATTGTATTAGAAAAAGATGAAGTTTGGAGTATAATCTAGGGGAAGAATTATTAAAATGTACTAGCAGGAATATATGAGCTCTGATTATACACAACAACTTGACAATTGAGACAACATATTGATTATCTATATGCCATAACTTTGGATTCAAATGTCAAAACATTGACCTTACATATTACATATAAATTAGTAGTATCTATCAAAATTTAAGAAGTAGTTTTATATAAATAAAAAGTAGTTATTGAACTTAAAGGTTGACAAACAAAGTATATAAAAATCGAAAAGATGATAAAACATACAAATTGACATGTAGAGTGACGATATATGAACGAGATTTTTGTTTTTGATCTAAATTGAATTTTGACTAAATCAAAATGATGAGGATGGAGATGTCAATCTTTACTTATTCAATGTACAAAAATAAATTGGATCACATACTTAGCATGAATTCTTATCCAATGTTGGACAAATAAAGTGGCTATATATATATATATATATATATATAAAACAACTAAAGTAGCCTGTTTATATTTTTTTACATAATATAACAAGTGGAAAAACATTGTAATCATTTTTGGAAATCAAAAGGAAAATAGAACTCATGTATGTATCTATGTTTTTGTCTTATCCTTCTGAAAGTCTTTGTCCTCAAATTCTGACTTTTAATTGAGGAGCAAGTAGCCAGGCTGGTTCGGTTTGGTTACAGAAATGAAGTCGTCGGCGCAAGTAAAAACGCGGTCGTTTAAGGAATCAGATCCGGCACGTGATGATTGATCTACACCGTTAATAATCACCTGACGCTGTTTAAATCAACGGTTCAGATGTTTTTTTACTCTTTCGTCAACGCATTGTTACCGTGGCACCAGAAAGGACGTCTCCTTCCGATGAACTTTCATTCTCACGAGCTGTAACGTGATATTCACGCGCTCAACAAAAGCTGATCTTTATCTTTTTACTAGTTTTCCGAAGACTTTCTCCATTCTTCACTACGTCAATGCCCATCTATAAATATACCCACTGGCTCTTTCTTCTCAGTAGACTTCCTCTGAATTTTGATTTTTTCGATTTTGCGATTTCTTTGTTTTCAAATTCTTCTCAGATTGTGTAAATTAGGTTCAATCAGGGTTTTAGGCTTTGATCTACGTTTGAATTATTTCAATAGGGTACCGTAAAGGTTGGCCAAATCTAAAATTTAAGGGTACAATCAGGACTGGTTTGGTCTTTTAAAAATGGAAGAGGATTACCAAGTGCCACGGATCACGATTGGTCGGCAATCGTCGTTGGCGCCGGAGAAGATCCCGGAGACGTCGTTTCACTCTGAAGAAGAGGTTTTAGAAGATGGAGATCAGATCGACGATGGTGTGAGACTTATGTATTTGTGTAATGAAGGTGACATTGAAGGGATCAGGGAGCTTCTTGATTCAGGGGTCGATGCTAATTACAGAGACATTGATCATCGGACTGCTCTCCACGTCGCTGCTTGTCAGGGCTTGAAAGATGTCGTTGAGCTTCTTCTTGATCGGAATGCCCAAGTTGATCCTAAAGATCGATGGGGAAGCACTGTAAGAAGAACAAAAACCCACACATTTCTTTATTTCCGAATTTTAGGTTTCATAGATGATGATGATGATGATGATGATGATGATGATGATGATGATGATGATGATGATGATGTTTTGTAGTGATATCTAATACATTTTTTTTAAAAAAACAGCCTCTTGCAGATGCGATTTTTTACAAAAACATTGATGTCATCAAGATTCTTGAGATGCATGGAGCTAAACATCCGGTAAGAATCTATACATATCTGGTTTTGTATATGATTGTAGCTCTCGCTGTTATCCATTGGAAGATTGGTTTTTTCCCTCATTTGAGTTAGACATATTTGTTTGTTTCAGATGGCTCCAATGCACGTGAATACTGCTCGTGAAGTCCCTGAATATGAAATCAATCCTAATGAGCTTGATTTTACACAAAGCAAAGACATATCAAAGGTAATTACATGTCCTGGTTTTCTAATGCATCTTTTATTAATAAGTTTTGAGTCTTTTCGTCTCATTGTGTGAAGATTCTTGTCTCAGGGAACTTACTGTATGGCAATGTGGCGTGGCATTCAAGTTGCGGTGAAAAAGCTAGATGATAAAGTTTTGAGCGATGAGGATCAAGTGTAAGTAATAATCTTGTATAAGGGTAATAAGATTTTAGATCCAATTTCTAACCATAATCTTGTTGTGTATGTGTAAGCAGGAGGCAATTCCACGATGAGCTTGCATTGCTCCAAAGGCTTAGGCATCCAAATATTGTGCAGTTTCTTGGTGCTGTAACCCAGAGTAATCCAATGATGATTGTAACTGAATATTTGCCTAGGGTATGATTTACTTTGACAAGTTTGTAATCTCTTCTTTAATTTCTCGAAACCAAGATCTCATGAGATATATATTTCTGCAGGGGGATCTGCGTGAATTGCTTCAAAGGAAAGGACAACTAAAACCAGCTAATGCTGTTAGATATGCCCTTGATATTGCAAGGTATGCAATTTAAAGCTATATATGCGTCTTCTTCAGAATTTATCAATGTTCTAGTAGATTCTCATGTAACTCTTACCTGTTCGATTTATTTTAGGGGAATGAGCTATCTTCATGAGATCAAAGGAGATCCTATAATTCATCGCGATCTTGAACCTTCGTGAGTTCACACTGTCCATATCAGTAGTTCTTTTTGTCTCTTATTTGTTCAGTTACAGAAAAGCTCTCTTTTTCTCTGACATCGGTACATATTATGTTTGTAGAAACATATTGCGGGATGATACAGGACATCTGAAGGTTGCAGACTTTGGAGTAAGCAAGCTTCTTACTGTTAAAGAGGACAAGCCTTTCACATGTCAAGACATGTCTTGTAAGTGTTCCTTTGCACCCCTCTAATTATAGTAATTTTCGGGGATCTGCTTCCTCAAGATTCTTATTTACTGGATACTTTCTTATAAAATTTTATGGGTATAATCCACATTATAGGTCGATATATTGCTCCTGAGGTTTTCACTAGCGAAGAATACGATACAAAAGCTGATGTATTCTCATTTGGATTGATTGTTCAAGAGGTCAGAAATTACGACTTTCTCATTTCTTTGTTTTTGTTTTTGTTTTTATTTGTTCCTGTCGTTGATCCTGAGATTTTTCAGATGATCGAAGGCCGAATACCCTTTGATGAAAGAGAAGGGAGTGCAGCTTCTGAAGCTTATGCTAGCAAACAGAGGCCATTATTTAAAGCTCCATCAAAGCATTACCCTCATGGTCTTAAAACGTGAGTTCTTTTCTCTTTCACTAAGGAACCAAATACTTATGATTAGTTTTGCATCATTGATTGATTTTTTTCATGTCATTAACTAATTGGGCTTGATCCTACGTTTGAATACCATAGGTTGATAGAAGAATGTTGGCATGAGAAACCTGCAAAGCGACCAACTTTTAGAGAGATCATCAAGCGTCTTGAGTCCATTCTTCACCATATGGGTCACAAACGTCAATGGAGGGTCAGAGTCTCTCACTCTTTAGAACAAAGATCATTGAGTTTGTTGGTTTTTGGCTAATGGCTTATGTTTGTTTGTCTCTCTCTCTCTCTGATCTGTTTCTTCTTCCACTTGTTTTGTTTTCTCTCAGATGAGGCCATTGACATGCTTTCAAAACTTCGAGCACAAGAAGAAACATAATTGGGATTTGAGCAGCCATGACGGCTCATCCGGTTCACATTTGTGATTCTTTAACATTCTTTCATATTCCTTCCCGGTTTAGTTTGGTTTTCTCCAAAACAACTTTGAAATTTCTATTTTTGTTCTACATTGAAGAAACTACAAGGTTTTTCGTGTAGACAAAAACTGCATTTTTACTGTAGTATATATAAATTGTTGTAAGATCCATGATTTTAACCTTAATGATTTCTGTTGTAAATTAAATATGTTGTAAAATTTAAGATATTACCTCAACCTATTATCCTTAATGTAAGAATATCTTATGTAAATGATAGGACCATCTTTATCAACTCGTTGCAACCTGTTGCGAAGAGGAATGATGTGTACTCTGATAAGCAATTATGCAGTTTATGGTCCACATAAATGCTTTCTATTTGGAGTGTAGGTGGGACATAATTATTCGTTAATGAATTACTCCCCACATAAAACCTGAAATTATATTTGTATGTTTCAATAAATCATCTATGTAACAACAAAATTCTGAAATTGAAGTAAAAACAAAAAAGAGATGGCATATATCCCCTGAAAATAATTCATGTCTTCTAATTATTAATATTAGTTCATTGGACGTACGTTTGGTTATAGTTTCACTTTTGAAATATGAAAGTTGGATGTATTTTTGCAATGTTTCCTTGATTTGAGCACTTTGAAACTTAATCCAACTTCCTTCAAAATCACTCTGGCAATCATTTTTCACCCAAAAAAAATCAGACAGTTTTCTCAAAATTTAATACATGATATAATTATAACATACCAACAAAGGTTTGATCTAAGCATTTAAATTAAAAAAAAAAAAAAAAAAAAAAAAAAAAATCTGCAGACATCAGTGTTTGTTGTCATAAGATCTGATGTGAGTGCTACTTATCTATCAAACTCTTACCCTAAAATGTGAATATATTGAAACCACATGAAATTCCATGTCTATAACAAAAGAATAACATAAAGAAAATGAAAACGAACACATAATAATATGTAGATTTCTGAGAGGGTCCCAACAACATGTTCTTAATGTGGAAACTGTATTAATTATAACATCATGGGCAACTTCTTTCGTGGCCATGCCCATTACCATAGGCTATACACCAACTTTGTGATAGGACGAATTTCATTTAGTAATGTTTACTCCCAAATTTGCGACCATTTTAAATAGAGTTAACATTCATTACTCTTAACATAATAATTTTAAGTTCGTTTTATATTGAATCAAATTAGAACTACTTTTAATCTTGGAGGGGGTGAGACAGAACAAAATTGTTAGATGTAAGCTTGATAATAAGACTCTTGGGATTGAATATTGCCATAATATTTTCCAACACTCTGATACTTAATATTTACAGATGATAGGATCATATTATCGTCTTATCCTCGGTAATTTTCGGATTTACGTGAATTCAAGCACATTTACTTTTAATAAAAGATGGATTGACAAAAGAGGTTACGATAATACAATTGGGAGAGGTTGGCATGATGTCTCATGTAGACGATTTCTATCTTTCTCTGGTAAAATTCGAAGGTGTAGAAAGGAATTTGTAAATGGCAAAAATTAAATATTCTTTCAGGTAAAAGAAATATTGTCCGTCTTCAACAAAAATTAGAAGAATGTCAATATGACAACTCTTGTTCTTCAAGATTAATCTCATACATCAGAATTGAGATAAAAAAAGGTTTATATAGATGAAGAGATTTACTCGAAACAGAAAAGTAGGAACATGTGTCTTAAAGAGAGAGATAAATAATTCGAAGTTTTTTTATGCTCAAACAAAACAAAAGAGGGCTAAAATTAGGATCGTAGGCTTAAATGACTCTTCATACAATTGGGTTACCATGGATCAGGATATTTGTTAGGAAGTTGAATCATATTTTGCGGTTTATTCCCGTCCTCATGAACACCTAATTTCTTAGGACCCCTAAATGGAATTAATGTTTTGGTTTCAGATGAAGATGATAGCAAACTTTTAGCGAATGCAATTGAGGAGGAGGTTAGGAAGACATTATTTATGATGAACTGGATCTTGTCAATAATTTTTTTAAGGAAGATCAATTTGAAGAAAAGTTGAATAAAACAAATATTTATCTCATTCAAAAAATTGTGCGACCCACTAGAATGTCAGAATTTAGCCTCATTAGTTTATGTAATGTGGGATACAAAATTATTTAAGTAATTTGTCTCAGGTTAAAAAAAGTCCTCCCAAAATTAAGTTTAGAGACTCAACTAGCTTTTGTCTGTGGATGTCTGATTTCTAATAATATTCTGATACCACAGGAAATGTTCTACGCTCTCATAACGAATAAAGCAGTCAAAGGGAATAAAGCAGTTAGAGGAAAGTTTATGGCCGTTAAAACAGATATGAGCAAGGTTTATGATAGGGTTGAGAGGGAGTTTATGGAAAACCGACTAAAGCATTTTGAATTTAGTGATCAATGGATTAAGTGTGTAATGTATTGTATCAAGACTGTCAAATATTCGGTTCTGATTAATGAATCACCTCAAGGAAAAATTGTTCCAAAGAAGAGATACGTCAGAGAGATCCTTTATCTTCATATTTGTTTATCTTATGTATTGAAGTGTTGGTATCGTTGTTGCGAAAGGCAGAATCTGAGAATAAGATAACTAGCATTGCTATTGCCAGAGCAAACCCAAAGATTTTGCATTTACTTTTTACAGATGATAGTCTATATTTTTGTTAAGAAAATGAAGAAGAGGTTCTTGCTATTAAAACTATTCTAGGCTGACTATGAACCAATTTCTTGTTAACAGATTAATTTTGACAAATCCTCTATTCAATTTGGACACTCAGTGCTGGTGAGGACAAGTGTCATTTATTGGACACTGGGTATCAAAAATCTGGGAGGAATGAGATCATACTTGGGCCTCCTAGAGAGTTTAGGAGGTGCAAAAACTATGGTTTTTGCATGTTTTCAATAGAGAAGTTAATGGAGAGCATCAATAGTTTGTAGACAATTAATTTAAACAAGTGCAACACATCAATGTAATACTTGAAGATCAAATCCATAGAGAATGTAGAATCAACACACTAGGATTGCAAGAATTTGGACTTAAGCTTAAGAAATAAGTAAGAGAATTTGAGTAACTAAAGCTACTTAACACAAATAAGAAACAAACTAGACTCAATCTAAGAAACCAACTTAAAACAAATAACAAGCAAACTAAACTAGGACAAAGCACAAACTAGCAATAATTTTTAGGCAAGGAAATTGATCAAAGGAGAATGGTAATTGAATCAATGATGTTTAAAGACTCATTAAGAACCATCATAGGACATGAGACACAACAATAGAACATCCTACTCTCATGGCAATGAACCCTATCCTAGTCAATCAATCAAACTAACTCTCGTTGTCGATTCAAAGACTAAAAAGCATTACAAACAAGCTCACTAAGACCACTATCCAGCCTAATTTCAACTCTCATTAGCTAGGGAGGGATAGCTCACAAAAAGATCATTTGGGAATTTCATCTAACATCTCTCGGGGGATAAACTTTCTAGCTTCTAGATTTAGATGATCAAGTTAACCTAGAATTAAGAGCACTCTAAGTGAAGGAACCAATAGATCTATAAAATTAAGTACAAGATTCAACCATCAAATCCTAAGATCTACCTATTCATCAACCTATCACTTCACTACTCAAACATCACATATGAAGAACAAAACAAGCAAAAACATAAACATAATAAAAGAGTAAAGATAAAGGAACAAGAAAACTTAATAGTTGGGAGATGATGATCCAAAGATCATCATCCCCAAATGGTCTCCAACTATTCTCTCTCACTTTCTCTCAAGTGGTTGCTCAAAAAATTAGAAGAAAAATTGAAAGATGCCTCAAAAAACCCTAAACATTTGAGTTTTAATGTTTTAAAATGGATCGGGTCAACCCAATACAAATCGGGTCGGTCCAAATATAAAAATTTGTCTGGCCAAGATTCTTGACCTTAGTTCTCGACCATGGGCTCGATATTTTGCTTCAGTGTAATTTTCTCGACCCAATTGCATAGGCCAAAGAATTTTGATGAAACTTTTCTGGTCTATTTTCTTGACCCAAAATCATGAGCATGAGGTCGAGATTTTTCCTGGAGATTCCTTTCCACTCTTTTATGCTTCCTCACTTTAAGAGCTTGATCCTTACCTTCAATATCTCCAAAATTTGTCTCCATTCCACCTAAAAAGACCGCAAACAAAGAAAATATGCAATATATGATTCTAAAACTCTAATGCATGAAACATACAAAATACTAACTAATATGAGATTAAATGAGTCTTATATGATTGAGAATCATGCATAATATGATGAAAACTACCCTCCTATTCACATATATCAATAGTTGGACTTCTAATTTTTTTATCTAAAAGAAGGAAAGATGTTCTCATTAAGTCTATGTTAACAGCATTGGCCACTTATGCCATGTCATGTTTTCGTCTGCCAAAATCTGTTATCCTTAAACTAAATTTGGCGATAGAGAATTTCTAGTGGAGCCATTCGTAGACGCCTAAAGGGGTCCATTAGTTGAAATGGAAGAAACTTTATAAACCAAAATATGTTGAGGGCCTAGGATTCATGGCTCTTGAGGAATTTAATATAGTTCTCCTTGCTATGTAGTTATGGCAGCTATTAGATTCCCCTAATTCACTGTTTGCAAGAGTTTTTAAGGGATGTTATTTTAAAAACAATAGTCCAATGGAAATTTCAAGTATTAACTCTCCTTATGGTTGGAGAAGTATTATCTCAGCTCGGTCATTTGTGAGCAAATAGATTATTAGAAGAATTAGTGATGGCCAAACGTCTTCAGTATGACGTGATCCTTGGATCCCAAATTTATTACCAAGACCAGCAAGAAGATTTGAACCTTGGCTTTCCTGGATTTAACTATTGACCAGTTTATTGACCCAGATTTTGAGGACATGGTGGGAGATTCCTTTAAAGAAGCACCTAGTTCTGGAAGATGTTATATTGGTTCTAAGTCTTCACATTTGTCATGTTAGGCGTCCAGATTGTTGGGTTTGGTATTTTAAAAATCAGGGCGATATACTGTGAAGTCAAGATATAGAATTAAGGAGAGAAATTCTTTAAGTAATGTGGGTTCTATGGGACGGAATTTTGAGATTTTGCAAGCTAAGGCTTGGAAGTTAAAATATCGAGCGAAGATTAAGAACTTTATTTGGCAAGTGATTTCAGGTTGTGTGGCTGTTAAAAATAACATGAGAAGTAGAGGAACTGATTGTGACAATGTATGTGTGAGGTGTGGGGCTGATGGGAAACCAATAAATCATGTTTTATTTCAATGCACACCAGCTTTACGGACATGGACTTTATCGAATATACCATCAGCCATTAACTATTTCCCTTGTCCTTTTGCCTACACTAATATTGATTACTTATTATGGCGAGTACCAAACCACGTAGATAACATTGTGTTCCCATGGATATTATGGCATATTTGGAAAGCAAGAAATGAAAAATTATTCTCCACTACTGATAAAGACCCCATAGAAATTCTCAACAGGCGGATGCAGATGCATCAAATAGTTCGAGGCAAATAGAAAACTTTAACCCTCTTCCTTTGTGGTTCTTATGGATTCGTCTCCGTGTTGGGGTGAGGTGGCCCATCCTATTGTATCAAATCCGACATTTACTAGTTACCATTGTTTCATGGATGGAGCATGACATGCTTCACATGTTTCTTCTGGTATTGGTTGGGTTTGCTTCCCGGACTTAGTACATGGTGCTTGTGAAAGTTCTATGTCAATCCCGAGAAGTTTATCAGCTCTACACACACAAGTGGAAGCGGTCTTATGGGTAATGCAGTGCCTTCTATCTCTTGGTTTTATGGAGGTGGATCTAGCTATATATTGTTCAGATGTTCTGAAGATGGTGTATAATCCTGAAGACTGTATTGCTTTCTCCACTTATCTAGAAGACTTTCTCAAGTGGAAGAGTTCTTTTCGTTGTCTCTCTCTTCATCTAATCCCTTGTTCTCTGAATTATAAAGCCGATTTTCTTGCTCACATCTTTAGAGGATAAGCTTATGTTTTTGGATTCTTTATAACTTACGGTTTCTCCTCTTTTTATAATAAAGTATCAAGTTGACAAAAAAACAGATACTCTAGGATATTTTCAATTGTTTTTTTATTAACTAGATCAATTAGAGTAAAGTAATAAAAATAAAATTTTATTTGGAATGTGATAGTGAATTAGCTAAATGACACAAGGGTGAGTTGGAAATTGGCACAATGATAATGATAATTAAGAAATTGACAATCTAACAAGCATTTCCTTAAAAGCCCCTAAAAGAGTATTTTGTTGGAAAAGAGATAAAGATTCACGTATCACGACTAGTGATCCGATAATGAGATATTAACCCGGTAGTGATATATTTAATATGATAATATAGTGATATATATATATATATAATACAAATAATACACAATAACAAGTTGTGTAAACTGATAATATGTTGTTTGTACATTTAACAAGTTGGATATATAGAACTACCTCGGAGAATTATGATGAATAAGAGAGCGTTAGAGGAGAAATATAAGAGATTGTTGGATATAAAAAAGTAATTAAGAATTTATGGCGATAATTAACTATTAATATATTACAACAAATTTGAAGATGAAGAGACAATGCAGGTAAAAAATGATAATAATATTGTTAGTAATCTTTCTAAATACAAAAATGAAACTCTCACACAAACACTTACTACATATAGGGGTAAAATAGTCAAAATTTGCTATAATGACCTATATTTTTCTCTTGTGCCATTTGTCAATTTTCAAGTTTTTTGTGCCATACACTTCATTTTCCTTATAAAAATGTACTAATTAAATTTTCTTAAAAAAATCTATTATGTATATATGTATGGGAAAACGGTCATGTAAATACTGAATTTTTTCGTTTTTTCCAAATTAAATACAAACTATTTCTTTCTCTAAAAAATAATAAAATTTTTATTGACTTTGCTAATTTATGATTACCATTAATCAAACTTAACCATTTGTTTATCATCGTCAGGTGAAGTTAATTGATGGTTTAAATAAAACAATGTGTTTTGACAATTAGATTAAACTAGATCCAAAAAGTTGCACTTAAGAAACAACCCCAAATCCCAAATATAAATCCTAAAAGACGAAATCGAAATCTATTCATCTTATTTCTTTCTTCAATTTCAAAGCAATTTCTTTATGTCTTTGATTATCTTCATCTTCCCTCTTTCTTTCTTCGAAATCTGTTTCTTTTCTTTCTGTCTTTGATCATCTTCATCTTCTCTCTTTCTCGCTTTGAAATCTGTTTCTCTTCTTTCTCTATTTGATTATCTTCATCTTCTCTCTTCCTCTCTTCAAAATTTGTTTCTCTTCTTTTCTCTATTTGATTATCTTCATCTTCTCTCTTTGAACTTACAAGCACACCCACACTAAGCTCACATGACTCCATCAAAGTTGCCCAAAGCATTGAAGTTGAGGCCAATGCTTGCAGAACATCAAATTCGTCTACATAAGAAAAGATTTGTTATAAATTTCAGATCCTCATACATTTTTAGCAGCAAGATGAAGATAGTTTGATAAAAAAATGAATAGATAAAATAATCAAATATCACAACAGTATAACTTATAAATGAAATGTTTGCACCTGTTAGAGAAGATAATTTCTAAACTCTCATTACTAAAAGAGCTAGCATTGGAACATAATAGTAGAGTTTTGAAATTGAAATAAGGCTTCAAGTGTATTATTTGTCATTTACCTCTAGAAGTAAGTTTGCCATATCTTTTCTTTGAGATGCATGGTGAATTTTCTCCCTTGAGGCTTCAGCATTTGCCTTTCATTTCTGTGACTTAATCATGAACCCCTCTGTGACATTACCATCAGAATCATTACCTTCCACTTCTTCAACTTTCACTTTTTTCTTGTAAAATATTTTCCCCTTATCAGATTTAAGCTTCTTTTCCCGGCTACTTCCCACCCACTCCTTGGAAATGAAACCATCATGGTTCTACTCTGGCCAAAATAAAAATTTTGAGGTTTGAGAGAGATACAAAATCGAAATCGAAGGATGAGAAGAGAAAATTAGATAGAAATAGGAAATTGATTTCAAGAGAAACCGTGGTTTGGGGAAATTTTTTTGATCAAGTTTTATTTATTTGAGTTGGGCAAAACACAATGTTTCATTTAACCCCTCAATTAACTTTACTTAACGATGATTAACGGAGAGAATTGAATGGTTAAGTTTGACTAATGATAATTATAAATTAACAAAGCCAACAAAAAGTTTGGTATTTTTTTGGAGAGAGAAATAGTTCGTATTTAATTCGGCAAAAGCATGAAAGTTCAGTATTGAAATGACTGTTTTCCCATATATGTATACATAATTCAAATCTATTTTTGAGATTCATATTCATAGATAAAAGTGGCATTTGGCTTAGTGGCAGGTGGTAAGTTCACTATAGGCAGACACATTTGCACATCTAGAAATCGAATTCTACTGTCTACATTATGTAGGAACTTAATTAATGGGTTGACGAGTTGTGCCCTTGTGGTGACAAAAAAAATTCATATTCATAGATATAGGTTTTCTCTATTTCAAATCTCGACAATTCTTTTTAAATCATATAGCCAAATGAATCAACAGTTATTTTTGAGATTCAAAATCCAACTATTTTATATATGCGAAAAGTAAATAGAACAATGACAACTGAATAATCGGTGGTCATTAAACGTTCAAAAATTTGGATGTTATAACAGTAAAAACGACAAAAATCATGGTCCCAAAGATACAAAATCATAACAACAAAAAAAAAGAAAAAAAATACATATGTTATAATCATTTCAGTAGCCAGTTAGCCTCCCAATGGCAACAAAAATGTCAACTTCTTTAAGGGGTTAGTTCATTCTTTTTCACTTTAATTTATTTTGTCAACATATAAATCTTATATTAATTTTGAGACTTAAAAGAGGGCATATAGTTATATAGAAATAATTCTTTCTTAAACTAGGAACGCTGTGAGCTAATCAATTCATTTTGTGGTTGAGGATTATGAGAATTTAGTGGAGAAAATAAAAGTAATCTAAATTAGCGAGGCTTGATAGATAGGAAATACTACTATATTTCCTCCAACTTTTTTTTTTGATGTGAGGTTTTTTTTTGGTGTATTTCTGTTATATATAAGAATATAATCTAATAGTGGGGAAAGTAAATTTTTTTTTTGTCAATCTTACTATAATTGGATCGTCATGATTCGATCTATAGCCAAAACTCATATTTTAAAATCTCTTTTATTTACTCTCCTTGCATCTGAGAAGATTCGAACATGGATGCCCTAAGATTTGTAAAGTGGCCACTACCACTACGCCACATATCTTTCAGCGAGGAAAGTAAAGTTTAGTTATGTGTTTCTTGTTTCTAATTAATTCATCACTCAATGAAAAGAAGAAAAAACTTAGGGAACAAACAAATATGCATTAAATTCGATTAGGTATAGTTTCATTTAAGGTGATCCCTCCAAGACAATGTATTGCTTCAACGTTAACGTCAAATGATTAGACAAAATAATTGTTTTTTGTTGATTTTGTTTATAATCATTATTATCTTAACACTTAATTAGTACTCCTTCTGTTTCATAATAAGTGTCATTTTAAAATTGTTTTTTCATTTCAAATAAGTGTCATTTTAAATCTACGATATAATTTTTAGAGTCTAGTTTAATTTCATTATTAACCAATTAAAATAAAAAGAATGTCAAGAGTAAACTAATTTTTAGGGGTATAATAAAACTTTAATATGTTTCCTTAATTTGTGTGAAAAATAGTAGAACGACTCTTATTATGAAACTAAGGGAGTAGTACTTGATTTTGTTTAATCATTATTAGCTTAAAACCCTGCTTAAAATTTAGTCGTACACATTATCTTCTTTGTGTATGTTCTATATGAGTATGGTTTTGAGTCAAGATACAGAAAATTAACTAAGTATTACGGTACGACATTTCGTTTACACCCCAAATTTAATATTTCAAAGGTCTAAATGTGGTGTTGTCGAATACTTTCTCCGTTTGTAATAAATGTCATTTTAGAATCGTTTTTCCATTTCAAAATAAGTATCATTTTAAACTTACGATGTACTTTTAGCATAAATTATCTAATTTAATCTTATTATTAATCAATTTTAAAAAAGAATGTCAAGAGTCAACTAATTTTTAGGACTATAATAGAATTTTAATATGTTTCCTTAATTTGTGTGAAAAATAGTAGAACAACACTTATTATGAAACAAATGAAGTATTGTTTAGCTGAAAAAACCGGCTGCTGAAATATTGATCATTTTTTTCTTAATAAAAAGGAGAAAAAACTGAAAAGTGATAGAAGTATGGAAGAAAGCAACGTTCGATTGTGGTCCATGATGGAAGATACGAGAAGATTTTATGGTTTTTAAAACCCACGTCAACCATGAAAGCTTGACACAAAGCAATAGAGTTGCTTCTTCTATAAATGACCAAATCAGATTTTATGTGTGTGTCACGATGTAAAAGAAATCTAATTATGTACTTAGTTTGTAAAGTTATTTTTTTCTGTCACTGCTTAGTTTATAAAGTTTGATTGTGAATATGTTTATATTAGTTATTTCGCATGCTAATAATATCGATCGTGGACGTCCTTAATCAAGTGCTTAGCCAAAATTAAAATGCTTATACTTTTCATATAATATATAAATTTTGATTTTTAGAATTCGTAAATATTTGTAATTAATGGAAACAAACTCATGTTGGAGGTGGATCGAAATCCTACTTCGGTTCACGAGAACAATCGATAAGCGAAAAATCACTAAGTCGTGAACTCGGTTAAAGAGTCATCTCGACTCTCGGTTGACAATTCACAAAGATCTCTATTCGGCTGATCACTAAACGAGAAGAGTTGTAACTTTTCGTTGAAGATAAAAGGAAGTTTTCCTTATTCGGATAAGGAGAGCTTCCAAAAACCTAACAATAATCTTTTTATTTTTCTGCAAATGTAAACAAATATAATCTTTCCTATTTTCAAGGGACTATAATTGCCTCTATGATCTATAAATAAAGGTGAAAACTCTTGAGAAAAGGATCCACTTTTTAGCACTTTTGAGTTTTTAATAAGGACTCGACCTGATCACTTCTTACTTGAGCAATTTCTTTGTATCTCTCCGAACCAAGATCAAGAATCCACACTCATCTTCCCTCTTCTTTAATCAGAGTTTGATTTAGATTTTTTGTACTAAATCCTGCTCAACAGTTCACCAAAAAAATAGTTAGTAGTTAAAAAAAAAGAAAATAGTAAAATTATTTTTCATGATTTTGTTTATTCAAAGTAAAACTATTTATAATCAACATAATTTATGTAAAACCATTGATTTTACTTGTCAAAGAATCTCATACCATAAAAGATGGTAGAAATAAATATGATAACTTAATAGATTATGATCAATTGTTGGCAAAAAAACTATAATATACAATAATAAAAGTCAAAAATATCATCAAATGACTACAACAGGAAAAAAATAGAGGTAATAATTGTATAAATAATTATTTTAACACTTGCATGCTACCACTAAGCTATTCACAATATAGTGGCTAAATGACATATATAATAGTTCAGGAGTTCAATTCCATTCATTATATGTGAATGGAATCTATTTGATTTAATTGTTGACAAAAAATCACTTATATGCTATAAGAATAAAAGAGAAAGTGTAATGTGATTCTCTACAGAAAAGAAATCCGTCAAGATTTTCATATGAATTTGCAACACATAAGTGATAAAACAAACTATTAGTGTAATTGAGTCCGGTTTAGTTCAAATTATGATTTGGTTTACTCTAACCCACTTCACCCTTGTATATAAAAGAAAACTCTGTAACAAATTATCACTAAGTTGAATATGACAGAATTTTTTTACAAAATATTCTCTCATTATACTCAACTAATATCGTATCAAAAGTACTTGCTTTGCTTTGCTCCTCTTATACAATTTCTCTTCTGATTCACCGCAATCTTTAAAGAAACTCTGTAACAAATTATCATTAAGTTAAATATAACATAATTTTTATACAAAATGTTCTCTCATTATGTTCAACTAATATGGTATGAGAAGTACTTTCTCTGCTTTGCTCTTCTTATGCAATTTCTCTTCTGATTCACCTATTTTTCTGTCGGATTTGTTTTGTTCTCGCCAATTTGAGATCCGATTTCATCTTCAGTTCTCTTGCAATGGTGACTATTCGAAGATGTCTCAGACAAACTCGCGTTACCTCTTCCTTTGAAAGAGCTTCTTCGAATCGTGAACGCTATATTCTGCGTGAGTCTTTTTCTCTTATCTCCATAGATAGTGTTCATTCTCCATACTTTTTGACTAGCAGTGATAATCCTGGATCTTTGATTGTTCATGAAATTTTGGATGGAACAAATTATGGAAACTGGAGTATAGCGATTATCATAACATTAGAGGCTAAAAATAAGATCGGCTTTTTTGACGATTCTCTCCTTTTCCATCGAAAGATGATGTTCACTTTAGGATTTGGACTCACTGTAATAACATGGTGAAATCTTAGTTGTTAAACTCTGCTTCTAAAGAGATCTATAGCAGTATTCTCGATACAATGATGCTGCTAAAATTTGTAAGGATCTTGTCTCTAGGTTTCACATCACAAACTTACCAAGATTTTATCAACTAACTCAGTAGATCTAGTCTCTTCAACAAGGCTCTATTTGTCTATCTGGATATTTCACAACTCTGAAAACACTTTAGAATGAACTTGACAGTGATGATTGTGGACAGAATTGTCATTCTTGCAATTGTTGCAAATTTGTGGACACAAAAGCTAAGAATGCTCGAGTAATCAAATTTCTTGTAGGTTTGAATGAATCTATAGCATGGCTAGGAGCCATATCATTATGCAAAAGACAGCTCCGAAAATTACAGAGATCTACAACTTACTTATCCAAGACCATAATCAGAGAAAGATTATGCTTCTTCAAACAAATTCCATAGTTTTTTCAGGTCTCAGGTCCTCCTACTACAGAGATGATTAATGTTGCTTTGAATCTACAAGAGTTCCTTTCAACAATCCAAAATAGAACAGGCCTCTATGTGCTCACTGTGGGTATTCTGGACACACAATTGATAAGTGTTATAAGCTTCAAGGCTATATCCCTTAGGATATAAATACAAGCAGAAGAATACATCCGACAAACAGTTCACCTCTTCAACTCCACCAGTTGTTGCTAATCTCATTGTCACTGATACTGTTACTAGAGCTGGTTCTACCTATGGAAATATTGTCAACACTTTGACAAAGGACCAGATTCAAGATTGTATTGCGTACTTCAGCTCCCAACTTTAGACTTCAAACAATATAGTAACTACATCTAAAGCTGTTGTCTCTGCTCCTAATAGCTCTATTTCCACTCTTCTAGGTATGGCTTTCTCCCATTCTACTATTTGCTTTATTGGTATTTTGAAAGCATATTAAAACACCTCATCTGCTTAGTCTTGAATCATAGATAGTGGTGCTACTCACCATGTATCATATGATAAGAGCATGTTTGTGAGTTTCTCAGATGAATTTAAATCTACTGCTACTCTTCCTACTGGTCTTAGTGTGAGAATTGCAGGTCTGGAACATGTCAAGATCAACGATCAATTGACACTTAACAATGTTCTTTACATTTCGAATTTTCGATTTAATCTCTCGAGTATAAGCCAGTTGACTACAAATTTGGGCTCAAGAGTTATCTTTGATGATGATACTTGCATTATTCAGGATCGTACCAGGGAGTGGACGATTAGACAAGGTGAACGCATCTCAAATCTCTACGTATTGGATACATTTACTTCTTTTATAGCTCGTACTACATCGATGTGTTTTACTGTTGTTGTTGATTTTGTTATATGGCATAATAGATTAGGGCATCCCTCAATGTATAAGATTTCTTCTCTCGCTAATGTACTTGGCATTACAAAAAGAAATAAAACTTCTTTTCATTGCAATATTTGTCCTCTTGGAAAGCACAAACATTTACCGTTTCCTTCAGCAAATCATAGATGCAAGAATCCTTTTGGTATTGTTCACATTGACACTTGGGGTCTATTTTCAGTCCCTATAGTAGAAGGATACAAATATTTCTTCACCATAGTAGATGATTACACAAAAGCTACATGGATATATTTGATGCATACCAAAGATGAAGTTCTGATTGTGTTTCCTGATTATTCGAAGAAGATTGAATCGCAGTATAAAAAAGTTGTGAAAGCAGTTAGATCAGATAATGCTCCATAGTAGAAATTCTCCAGGTTGTTCAACAAAAAAGGGCATTGTTTCATACCACTCCTGTCCAGAAACTCCTGAGAAAAACTTAGTTGTCGAGAAAAAGCACCAACATCTTCTCAATGTGGATTGATCTTTGATGTTTTAGGGCCAGATTCCTCTTGAGTACTCGGGCGATTGTGTGATCATAGCGGCCTTCCTTGTCAATCATACCTACCCTTTTGCTTCATGACAAATCTCCCTTTGAACTTCTGAATGGTATACTCCCTAATTATCAGAGTCTAAAAGTCTTTGGTTGTTTGTGTTATAGCTCAACTTCTCCAAAGAATAGACACAAGTTTCAGGCTCGTGCAAGAGCATACATTTTTTTGGGTTACCCTTCTGATTATAAAGGGTACAAGTTACTTGATTTGGAATCCAACCAGATTATTATTTCTCGACATGTTACATTCTATGAAGATATCTTTCCACTCTCTTCAAAGGATGTACGTGATTTGCATTGAGATATCTTTGAAGAGAGTGGAAAGATACATCCTAATATTTATCAGTTCCAACACATATTTCTCAAGTACCAACATCTGATTCTTCATCAAAATCCTCCACAGCTGATATTTTTTCACCGAATTCTATTCCTACATTAACTTCATCTCGCAGAAATGTTAAACTTCCTTTATATTTGGAGGAATATTACTACAATATTGTAGAGCCTCACATTTCTTATCCATTGAGAAATTATATAAATCGTGACAAGTTATATGATCCATTTAAAGCTTTCATTTGTGAAGTCAATGTTCACTCTGAACTAGCCACATATTGAGAAGCCAAGAAATCTACAGATTGATTAAAAGTTATGAATGATGAACTCAATGCCCTCGAAAACACACATACTTGAGACATATGCTCTCTTCCCTTTGATAAGAAGGCTAGTGGCTATAAATGGGTATATAAAGTGAAGCTGAATTCAGATGGATCTCTAGAGCGATACAAGGCTTGTTTAGTTGCTAAAGGATATACATAAAATGAAGGCATATACTATGTTGAAAGCTTCACTCCAGTTGCCAAAATGACCACTGTTAAAGCTTTACTCGCAGTTGCAGCTGCTAACAATTGGACTCTAGATCAATTAGATATTTCCAATGCTTTTCTCAATGGAGATCCTGATGAAGAGATCTATATGCAACTCCCACAAAGATATACACCAAGTGGGAGGGAAACACTTCCAGAAAATATAGTTTGTAAACTCAAAAAAATCTCTCCATGGCTTAAAACAGGTCTCACGTCAATGGTTCATCAAATTTAGTTCGACTCTTCAGGCTCTTGGTTTTCAGAAATCACATGCTGATCATTCATTATTCACCAGGGAAATCGAAGGTCGTATGTAGACGTTATAATCATTGCAAGAAATGATGTCTCAGACATAACCCAACTGAAAGACACTCTGTAGAGAGTGTTTAAACTTCATGATCTTGGCCCTTTACGGTACTTTCTTGGAATTGAAATAGCTCACTCTAGTTATGGAATTGCCATTTGCCAAAGAAAATACACATTGAAGTTACTAGATGATGTTGGCTTAGTTGGATGAAAACCTGTTTATGTTCCTATGGAACCTAATCTAAAGCTTCGTCGACATGAAGACAAACCTGTTCTTGAAGATCCAGAAGCTTATCGCCGCCTAATTAGTAAATTGATGTAGCATACCATTACAAGGCCTGACATTACCTATGATGTGAATAAACTTTGCAAATTCTCAAGTTCACCAAGACATTCTCATCTCAAAGCTGCACATAAAGTGCTTTATTACTTGAAAGGGACTATTGGTTTAGGTTTATTCTACTCTTCGACATCTAATCTTGTGCTCAAGGGATTCACTGATGCTGATTGGACAAAATACTCAAAAGTTTACTTTAGGCTACTGTATGTTCCTTCGTCCCTCTCTCATTTTAGGGAAATCCTAGAAGCAAGATACAGTTTCTCTATCATCTGTAGAATCTGAATTTTGTGCCATGTCTTTTTTGCTGCTAAGGAGATTGATTGGTTAGTCAGATTGCTGCGTGAATTACATGTACCTCAATATCAGTCTGTTACTCTATATTGTGAATCAACTGTAGCTATACACATTGCTAACAACTCTGTTTTTCATGAACGAACCAAACACTTGGAGCTTGATTGTTATATGGTTCGAGAACGCGTTGAGAATGGCCTTCTCAAGACTACACATGTCCGTACAACTCACAAGCTTGCAGACGTATTCACTAAACCATGTTTTCCGACTCAATTCAATTGTCTGATTGGCAAGATGGTGTTATCTTCGATTTTTGCACCATCTTGAGGAGGAATATTAGTATAATTGAATCCGGTTTAATTCAAATTATGATTTGGTTTACTCTAAACCACTTCACACTTGTATATAAAAGAAAACTCTGTAACAGATTACCATTAAGTTGAATATAACAGAAAACATTTACAAAATGTTCTCTCTCATTCTGTTTAACTAATACAAATATTACGAATATTTTGTGATATTTTATATTTGTTAATTTTGGTTCTCTACGGTTGTTTCGTGACGAATCCATTGAGAATCATAATTTTTATCTTTCAAACAATAATAGTTTTGAAAATTTTCTTTCTATTTGCTGAGGTTCTCAATGGATTTGTCACGACTAATTCCATCTAGAATCCGATTATATAAACAGTGCACGACATTTTTCTTCACTTCTACTACAACCTACTCTCTATGTTGAAGCTACTCATCTATCTCTGTCTTGTTTTTTTATCGCTTCATATATATATATATATATANATATATATATATATATATATATATATATATAGAGAGAGAGAGAGAGAGAGAGAGAGAGAGAGAAATCAATAATGAGTGCAAATTTGAAGGTAAAAACGTAGATTCTTCAACTTGAATATAAAGTTTTACGTCATATATATGTATATATTATACTTATTCTGATTATAAATTTTTTAGAAAAATGTATGTTATTGTAGAAAAAGTGGTCGCCGAGACTCCAAAAGTTTCAGACGGCAACATAGTGTGATAAACTATTGAAAAATTTCTGATCACTCAAATGGTTCCAATTCTCGGCAGTCATAATCCACATAAAAATATTTTATCTAGACTCATCGAAAATAACTCTTTTAGATAAGGTCAAGACGGATATTTCTATATGGAATTTTGCTTTCTCTTAGTATAGAGAATGCATAAGAATCCAAGTTAAATTGTACTAATTTTTCTAATTGCAAATGAAACAAAAAAAAACTAAAAGTGAAAAGGAAAAAATAGCACATTGCAAGTGGGTGGACATAAATAAATATGGAAAATGGATGGTAAATATATAGGTTTCTCTTATCTCTATCAAATTACCTAAAATGGGTTCATAAAGATTGAGATCAAAGACTACACATCACATGCTACTCTCCCTCTTCTTTTGGCATAACCTTACTCTATTTCTACATTGCGCTCCTCAATTATTCAACTTTTTAATATAATTTATTAACCAAACAAAAAAAACTTAGAATATCAACATATTGTTCGTCCAAAAAAAAAAAAAAAGAAAAGAAAAGAATATCAACATATTCTGTTTTGCCTTCTTCTATTAAAAGATATTTCCGTTGGTTGAACAAAAATGGTTATTAATCCATTTATGTTAACTATTTTTCAGTTTTTGACATTTTTCAACAAAATAATTCATCGCTTAAAAGAATTCTTTTGTCAATAATGTTCAAACCATAATCCAAATATTTAAATTCTAAATTTTATTTTGCGAGACTACACAATTATTTGAAATCTATTTTGATGAAAAAAAATGTAGGATGAAGATATAACCACTTAATAAAAAATATTTATTCGAAATGATTTACACATATAAATTCTTCGGCACATATGTATGAATCATAATATACGTATAAATTACGTATACTATGAAATTACTTACACCGTTAAGAAAATGTCAAGAAAATGTAAAGAGAGAGAGAGAGAGAGAGATTAAAGTAGTATATTGAGAAGAGAGAAAAGTCTGGTTAGCTGCTAATTTAGTCAGAAGCATTACACTTAAATAAGTTTCCAAATTAAGCCCTGAGTCTTGTCCACCCTATTTGACGTACCCTTCATCTCCCTATTTCCCCTATTTATAAACCCTAATACCCTATTTTCTTATATTAATTTATCCACTTTTATTTTTATTTTCTTAGAAATATGTCAATATCATATGTACAAGTATGTGTCATCAGAAGTAAACATCATCAACTCCAAATTTCACCAGCACATAAACAGAATTAACATTTGCTTCCTACTTATAATCAGTTTAGCCAAATAGACAATTTCTCAAATTTCTTTTTTTACTATCTATATATACACCGCACCATTAGTTCTTTTTTCCTTTTAACAATTATATCAACAAAACTCGATCTATAACCCAAACTTTAAACTATATCATGCTAAGTGACAAAACCACCTAAAATCAAACTCTAGTAACAAAAAAAATTTCTCATTCATTTAACTAAATACACTTCTCCATACCATCTATTTCGATATAGAAAATAAATTACTCCATATTTAATTAAAATATTATTTTCAAAACTGTGAAAAACTACTTTTTGATATTTAAGTGGTCAGTATCCATTTAGTACTATTTATTTTGCAGTATAATATATTAAATATATATATATATATATAGATGAAGTATCATATTTACGACAAATATGTTTATATATATATATGTGTGTACGTATATAACTTCCGTAATTAGTCGAACAAATATTCCTGCAAATGTAACAAAAATCATCAACATAAAATTTCCTCAAAGAAAAGGGGATAGATCTGAATGTTTTCCTCTTTAGAAAAGATCAAAATTTAGTAAAAACAAAGAAGAAGATGAATATTTTAATTGTAAGAAAAAAAGAAAAAAGGAAGTGAGATTTAGAACCCTAAGGATGGATTTGAGTGCCTCAAAAACTTTCACATGAAAAGGAAAGACAAGTAATTGTAAGTAGACTCTGCCTCTCATGAGTGACTCCTCAACTTGAACTCTCTTTTCATTTTACACCTTTGTTCATAGACCACACAAGAACTATCTCTCCACCGATTAAACTATTTTTTTTTTCCAATTTTGTTTTAGAGAAAGTATTTCTACAGTTTCTTAATTTGGGGATATCCTTAATATGGTATTATATTTATGAAAAGTTTCAATGTATGGTGGGTGTTATTTATGGTAATTAACTCTCTCTTTTAATTAGAGATATAAATATATATACACATATATATATATATATATGTATTTTTAGAAGCTGCTATAGTCACCCTTATTTCGTGAACCTTTAGATTGCTCCCAAGTCAATCTTTTTTTGACCTAACATAGATTTGTCTAAATGTACTGAAGCAAAAAGAAACACAATTTAGTTTAAATTATATACTCAGACAACTACCAATCAAGTACAAATAACCTTTAGTCAATACTGTAAATCGACTTTAACCACATATTTTGATAACATTTGTATGTTCCAAAATTAGTTTAAAAAGGTTTTAGAAAAATACTTGTATCCAATAAAGAAGAAACATATACTCTTATCTAAAAAATTTGATTCATAAAACAATGCTTTAGTGAGTAAGGAAACCAGTAATCAAGCACAAAATTGACAAGACACTATGAATGTAAAAAAATGGAAAAAAAATTGGTAAAAAAATTAAATAAAAAGAAAAAGAAAAAAAAAATTCCATTATAAATGTATATACCCATCTCTTCACCAGCACAACCTTAGCTTCCATATTCTGCAACTTCTCCAAATCTCATACTTTCCAGAAAATCATTTTCCCAAGAAAAATAAAACTTTCCTCTTTGTTCTTCTCCCTCCAACAGGTCAGTAGTCTAATATTTTTGTTGTTCCCCAATCCTTTCAAACATTATCTTCTTCTTAATATTACTTTGCTTCACTTCTTTTGGTCCTTCAACCAAATCCATGTTCTTCTTTCGTTTCCTAACTTTTCCTGTTTTTATTTTAAACGTTTTTAGAGAGAAACATGATTCTTAGTTCTCTAATCTTCTTTGCTCTTTAAAAACTTTACTTTTCACTCTCTTGATTTATATTTTTCAAAAAGATTTTTATCATCTTTTCTTACATAGATATATATGAATGTAAGATCAAATAAGATCTCTTTAGTTAGATTTGTGTAGGCTACAGATTAAGATAGAATCTGTCTAGTTTATTTAAATCTCAACCACACTTTGTATGAATAGATTAAAGCATTGACAAAAATCTTTCAGTCTTTTTCAGGAAAATCATTGATGGGTTGTTGTTTATTTTTTTGGATTGTCGAAATTTTGGATTAATTGAATTTTCCTTAAAACTTTTGGGTATGGAGCAGCAACCACGGCGTATCAATCAGAGCTAGGAGGAGATTCCTCTCCCCTGAGGAAATCTGGGAGAGGAAAGATCGAAATCAAACGGATCGAAAACACAACGAATCGTCAAGTGACTTTCTGCAAACGAAGGAATGGTTTGCTCAAGAAAGCTTATGAACTCTCTGTTCTCTGTGATGCAGAAGTCGCACTCATCGTCTTCTCTAGCCGTGGTCGTCTCTACGAGTACTCTAACAACAGGTTTCTTTCTTCTTTCTTCTTCTTCTTTACTCTTTTCAATTAGTTTATTATATATATATATATATATTCATCATTTTGTTGTCTTATTTAGGGTTCTCTTTGTATGTTAAAGCATAAAAAAATCTTTATTAGGGTTTTCGATCTCTATGCTAGCTAGATTTGATTCTATTCTTCTTCTATGGTTTGAGTCCTCTTGTGGGTGGAATTATTATTAACTTTTTCCCCCTTCATAACATAGGTAGGAATCTGTGTTTGTATATTTGTTTATATTAGTTACTCTTTAAGGGTTTTGTTAATTAATTTTTGCTTAGATCTAATTTCTCTTTTCCTTTAGATTGGATGGATTCTGTTTCGAGAGTGTAGAGAATTGTCTAGATGGTACAAAGTTATGGAGATCTGAGTGAGAGTTAGATAAAAAGCTAAAAGAAATGAGATTTCCTAATGTGGAGTATTAGATTCAGTTTTGTAGGAGTAAGATTCACTTTGTTGGGTTTATTTCTTGAGTTTATATATATAAAATAATATAAAACAAAATCTTATAAGTTTCTATTTCACATAGTGAGAAGTACTTGAAGGTTTAGATATATAAATAGATCTGGTGTTGTAATAGGTAAATCCTGAAATGTTATGACTATAGAAGTAAGTTATAGAGAGGAAGAGTAAGTAAGGACTATGAGGTCATATTGTGTGTTTCGTGATCATCCCATCCTCCATTGTTGTTAATGTCTGTGTCTCTCTTTGTCTTCTCTACTTTCTCTTACTTTCCTTTCTCATCTCTTAGCTTTCTATTTCTCTCTTTTGAAATTATATCATTTCATATATTTTTCATATAATACACATGTGATGGTAAGTAAGATAAGTAACTATAAAGTGAAATATATATAAAAGAGTTCTGAATTTCCAAGATATTTAACTTTTATATCTATGAGTAATTGAGATCATATTGGGACGTACATGTATAGGACAATATGTTTCTAAGCGTAAAATGTAAAATTTTAGGGTTATTTTACCTAATTTATGGTTTTTTAAGTAATCTTTAAAACATTCAAAGTAATTGATCGATCATATCTAATTAGCTCAATTGAGTACTCTTTAAACACGCAATTTCAAATAGATATAATAAGTAGGCCACGCGATTTATATTTTCTCCAGCTACAAAATAAAACATGTCAAAATTAAATGTTCTTCAAAAAGATGTTGTGTTCTTCTTAATCGCTTACAGTTGTCAACTCATGTCCTGAAACATATATTTTTTTTCTTGTCTAAATAAAGAAAAGCTAACACTGACTTTAAATTAAACCAATCGAAACTAATCTTAATTTACGAAATATTTTTTTAAAAAATATGTATATCCAATGGGTATTAAACGAAGTTTCCTTTATATATTAAAAAAAAAATATTTGAACACTTTTTATTTCGAGGTTGGGATTGAGGGAAAGATTAGGTTTTAGTCTTTGTAAGATTTGTTGTCTTTGTTACAGAATCTTTGATAACGTCATCACACAGATATTATTTCTTTTATTTTGTTTTTTCACTTTTTATTTACTATTTTGTTAGTAGTTTCACACTTCTGACAAGAACGTTTATGTCATAATGTATTAATTTGGAACTTATTTATATATTCAAATATCTCATCACATTACTACTTTTGACCATCTCATATTAGATTTCACATTTGGTCAATACCACAATTTTCATATCTTCAAGACATATAATAATTATTGAGACTAAAAAGATTAATAGATTTGGTATAGAAGTAGAGCATTGGAATGGCTTCAATATCTTTGGCGTAGATAAATTTATGCAATTTCTCTTTTTTTTTTTCTAGAGAGAGAAAGTTAGGGATTCTCATTTTCTCTCTCATTATGGGGAGAGAGGAAAGTGGGAATTTTGGTACGGATCCAATAGATCAAGAGTTTGTTCTGTCTTCTAAGATCCCAAAATGGACGGTCATGATGATCTCCATCGAAGATTAAGAGATTTCAGACATCAAAGTCTATACATAGATTGTCATCGTATAATATATATACGTATATTAATACACAAAAATCAGAAAAAAAGAATAAGTGCGCAGCATAGTAATTTTGAATTATATTCCAAAGAAGGAAAGTATGGAACGTTGTGATGTTACTCGGACAAGTCATTTGAGTTACATCACATTTATATATCACTCCAATGGTTAATAACTTTTTAGCCGACTGTTGGATTTAACAATGTATAATAGGTTTTTAGACACGTGTCACATTTCTGAAACCCTAGACATGTTCAGACCAATCATGTCACTCTAATTTTGCCAGCATGGCAGTTGCAGCCAATCACTAGCTCGATAGATTTAAGGTTTCAGACAAATATTATTTAGGGTTCCTATATTTTATTAACAGTTTAATTGTTTTCTTATATTTACTCTTACTTTGTTTCACATCATGTGTCACATTAAGTTTCATTTGTTCTGACTCAAAAGAACCGATGTTTGCTTTTAAGGTTTCGTATTAGAATCACTTAACTCAGCAAGTCTAGTTGATTTAACCCGTATATTTTTTGATATCAAAAAACATTTTTGTTACATTTTAAAACGCAAATTTAGGTGTAAATATTTTTTGGTAATACTTCTAGATTACTTATTAATTTCTTTTTAAAAAATGCTTGCAGTGTTAAAGGAACAATTGAGAGGTACAAGAAAGCAATATCGGATAATACTAACACTGGATCGGTGGCAGAAATTAATGCTCAGGTAATATAAATTTACATGAATAATTTTTAAGCAAAAAATTTGGAGTTTTTTTTTTTACTATTGTTCATTCTTCTACTTATTTTGAAGTATTATCAACAAGAATCGGCCAAATTGCGTCAACAAATTGTCAGCATACAAAACTCCAACAGGTGGATATACACTATATAAAAATGAGTTGACATATTTGATTAAATTTATTGTTATTTATTACTTCAACAAAAATAATAATAGTTGTTGCTAACTAATAAATATATTAATTAATATTTTTGGATAAATTAAATAGGCAGTTGATGGGTGAGACGATAGGATCAATGTCTCCTAAAGAGCTAAGGAATTTGGAAGGCAGATTAGAGAGAAGCATAACCCGAATCCGATCTAAGAAGGTACTTACATTTATATAAAAATGCTTAAAATTATCAACTTAATTAATTCCTATGAAACTATATATACTTATAAGCTCTGTTGCTAAATACATTTATTATCTTTCATTTGCTTCTTTTACAGAACGAGCTCTTATTTGCCGAAATCGACTACATGCAGAAGAGAGTAATAATACTTTTCATTTCATTTGTAATCTGTATTCACAATTATTTTTGCCAATGTAATAAACGTTTGTGCAGGAAGTTGATTTGCATAACGATAACCAGATTCTTCGTGCAAAGGTAATTAACTTTTCAATATAAATCTATTTCTACATTTGTCTCCAAAGACTTGTTTCAATAATTAACTATAACATAACGCATTTTATCAAAAATAAAAATTATAACATAAAATAAATAATTAATGGTATATTTGTGTAATGTCTCATATAGATAGCTGAAAATGAGAGGAACAATCCGAGCATAAGTCTAATGCCAGGAGGATCTAACTACGAGCAGATTATGCCACCGCCTCAAACGCAACAGCAACCGCAACCGCAACCGCAACCATTTGATTCACGGACTTATTTCCAAGTCGCGGCATTGCAACCTAATAATCACCATTACTCATCTGCGGGTCGCCAAGACCAAACCGCTCTTCAGTTAGTGTAAGAAAACAATATCTTAATTGTTCTTGTTTTGTTCGATTTTCTGTTATATTTTCAACTTAAGTTTAGTTTCATTTACTTTGCAGGTAATCTTGGCTGGAGGAACGAGTAGTGAATAAAAAACCAGAATTGGGTTTGAGCAACATAAAGCTGATGCATGTTATATATTTATTTCAAGAATGTAGTATGGATGATTTCTATACTTATTTCAATTGCTTTGTGTAATGTGAAATTAGTATCTTAAAGACATGCTTTATTTGTCTAAAGACATCTACGTGTATAAGTCTATTATTTTAGCTCAATTGTTTCCTTATTTACCAATCCCTGCCATGTCAATGCTTCTTGTGGTTTTCTTGATTACAGAAAAAAATTTCAGTGTCTAATATAGGTAGCATCCAAATGAAACATTTTGATGTTGCATATATGAGTGTAAGTATTAACAAAATGTATGTGCTGATCCCTACTCTTTAGTCTCCATCTCTGCGTGGTCTGGATAAATTAATTGCTTCATCTGGTTTAGTTACAATGTTCGAAAACATTCACTCATTGCATATTCTTTTATTTTATCGTTTTAAAGATAGGTTTATGTAGTGTTTGAGATCCTATAATTGGTTTTAGAGCAAGGTCATGAATTCAAATTTTAGCAGAATTGCTGAAGGGACTTCCTTTAGGTTCGACTCGTGGGCGCTTACCAAAAACAGGTAAGATAGTTGATAACGCCATACAATCATACAATTTATTCCAAAATGCCTTTACAATATGCACTTGTCACTTGGACAGACTGCCAACTAAAGCTCGGTTAGCCTTTTGTGGAACTCTAAATCTTTCTATTATGTTGCGTCTACTCATCAGTGATGGAAAGAAGATACCATTTGTTCTTCCAATGTGACTTTGCTAAGGAGATTTGGAGACTTGTTCTTCAAAGGCTGAACCTTATCATTCAGATGCCGATCAACTAGGACTCTTTCCACTACAAGAAAAATACACATTATTAGCACACGATTATCACTATTATAGGTATTACATAGCATTGTAAGTAAACGCTATGTTTGTCCCAAATATAATAGGGTCGCCATATATTATAGCACTTTTTTACTACACTATTATATCATATTTTCTAATAGCGTTTATGTTGTTGGTATATTACAGTGTATTGTAACATATTATAAATGCTTTATTATAGTTTTTTGTAACAACTTTCATGTGTTATAGAACCTCTTACTATGTCAATATTTCTTTGTTGTATAATACTTTTAAACAACATTATTTGTGAGTAGTAAAATAGCTTTATACATCAATTTAGCTTTCAGAATTTCTATAATGGCTTTGTACATATGCCACAATTTGCACAATCGAATTTCATTATTCAATTTGAAACGTTATTTTATATTGAATCTTTTTTATGCACATTGAAATTACATACTGAAACAAAATATATATTAACCATCCAAAAAAGTCTTACAACCAGAATCCAACATCCAAACATCATACACCAAATCAAACAACATCTGAACATCCAACATACACCATCTAACTACCTTACTTCATATCAAGCATTATACAACATAAGATTAATGTTCAGGAGAATACCACTTTATCTTCCGGTCAACAATACATGTACCTAGTGCATCCTCCATTGTCTCGATCTCTGTTTAAGTCCTCTAAACTGTAGATCTTTAACATTGATTACATCTATTCAAACCTTCACTGCATTTGCTCCTAGCAGAACAAAGTGAACTAGGTGTTCCAGACTGTTTGTAGTCCAACGTCCTTTTGATACCACCCACTTCTTTCCATTGATATTAATCAGTTTGAATTCCGATTTTCATTGACAGATTGTCCAATTTTTTTGCTGCTGATATATAGATTGAATGTTAGAAACTGAGTAAATATGATAAATATAGAAGTAAATGATGAATCTATATTACCGGAGATCTTCTAACATGTGATGATGGCAAAATCTTCTTCAAAATCTTAACAGGTGTTGGTGGAGTTGATATTCTCTCTGGTTGAGAAGAGGTTGTGTGCATCTATTGAGAAGAGGTTGTGTACATCTATGGAGATTCAACTGGAGGATGTAGCTGGTTATCTGTTTCAAAAACAACACCAGATGCATGTCATGCTATCAATATTTTGAAGTAATCTCAAATAGTATTAATCTTCATAGTAGGTCTCCAAAGAAATGTATCTGGTTGAAGTACAACGTCAACAAACAGCTTCACTGAATTTGGTCCTAATAGAAGCTCATTGACCAATGATGTTGGCTCTTGTGTCTGCCAACGCCCTTCAGCTACAACAAGGTTTTCATCTCCACTCCAATCCATGAGCTAGCATTTAGTGATACAACCTGTTGGGCTCTTTAATACACATAAAATATAAACTTCACTATGCCAACTAAATTCATTTGAATATATTAACTATGCAATGTTGATATACATGTTTACCTTAGGTGTGATGTCTTTTGGCTCATAATACCATCTTGCCCAATAAAATGTTTTGCAGGCCATGCAATCATTTCATTAACTGCTTTCTCAATACTGAACATATTAGGTGCAAGTCACCAGAGAAATGCATTTGGTTTTGTAGCAGTTTCTATTAACACCTTCACTGCATTTGGCCCTAATGGTATGTCATTCACAAAGTTTTGAGGATCACATGATAGAATATGCCCTTCAGCTACTATATCATCTGAATCTCTCCAATCAAAAAGCATACATTTAGGGTGTCTTTGTCTATTCACACTCTATGAACTGAATTAGATATCATGTAAAATTGTGTAATATACACATAAATTAAAAATCAACAACTTACTCTTGGAGCCGAGTTTTAACCTACTTCTGCCTCCACTTTTTGTGAAATGAAAACATCGAATCAGTTTTGGAAGCACTTAAATAACTATGAAACATGAATTATTCAAGTCTAATCTTTAAACTGGCAAGCATAACTTCTAAGTTATCGACTTTTCTCTGCAAACTGTACTATTTTTCTTGCATCTGAAGCATTGACTTGGAAGAATGCCAACTTAGTCATACTCATACCTCTTCCCATAGCTCACAGATGTCGCAGACGTCCAAGCTTATAAGGTCCTACATTCCTTACACATACATACTATCATGCCACTGTGACATAATTTTGAAGATACTGCTCGGACAAAATCCCAAGCACCTCTCTCATATGCAAGAATCAACTCTACAATGCAATCAATAAGAAAAAGACACACACAGAAGAAAACAATTTTTAAAGATCAAAACTCCCCTTCTAAAACCATTCCTAAATTTATTCAAGCTCATACCTGCCAAGATGAACCCAATCATTTTCAAGCATTTTATGTTATTACCTTTAGTAGATTCAATATAAAGAAACAATGACATTATACTATCAGAATTTTTTACTAAAAGCTATAACAAACATAAAAAAATCAACAACTCAGGCTTTGATACTAACATAAACAAATTCAAGATAATATAGAAACTTAAACCAATTTTACATGATGTAATCAATCAGTTTTTACTATGTCTTCAATGGTTACAAGAACTAAAACGAAATGAGACATTGAATCAGCTAAAACAAATAGATTAATAATAAATCATTAAAGAACCGAGTATATAAGCTACAATAACAACAATATATGTAAGCTACAGAATTCATCAAAGTCTACCAATCAAGCAATAACATAAATTTGCTTAATTGAACCAAAAACTCATTAAAGTTTGCAAAAAACATTAGGAAAACAAACTTAAGTAAGCAAGTTCTAAAAATCATAAACCATCACTACAAAAATAACCAGTATTAATAGCACTAAACCATAGCGTTTATTTT
>OVBA01001015.1:0-50788 GCA_900406435.1 Lepidium aucheri | reverse complement strand
AAATTTCAATTATTCTGATCTCATTCTCGGCAGCAGTAACCTTCCAAATTCTATACCGTACAGTTCACTCCCTCTTGATGCATGTGACTTCGTTTATGGTTGTTTACGCAAACACTCTTTTGCCAGGCCAACGGCTGAGGAGCTTTTGAGGCACCCTTTCATGAGGAACTAGCCATTCTCTTATCCTCTTACTATGATTCATGTTTTTATATTTCGTGTTTGTTAGTTTCGATCATTAACTTGTTTTAGAGTTTATGTTTGGAAACCGTTTATGTTTTGTGTAAAATACATCGATCATTAACTTGTTTTAGGGTTTATGTTTGGAAAACATTTATGTTTTGTGTAAAATACATGGTTTAATCACTGATGACTCCTATTATTCACTTATCGTTCTGGCCTTATGTCTTCTTCCCCAACATCAAGTTGTACTAACCGAGCAAAAGTTTTTGAAAATATGTCCAAAATAATTCGTGGATGATAGGAAACGAAACATAACAACAATTGAATCCAAAGACCCTCTGAAGTGCTCAGAGTGTTTTAACAGCTAATCATGAAGTGCCATGTTGCACCATCATTCCCCAATTCGTTTCGTTCTCGATTAATCAAACGTTTGAATTTTACCCAACTTCAGTCGTGAAATCATCCAAAATTAAACATCACACTATAGATTTATCATTTATTCAATCATAAAACATTCAATTTCATACATTACAATTGCGATTTCTTTGTTATCAACCATATTTGGAACCCATGATATCATTCAAATAAACATATGGTTGCTGCAAATGAAATCAAAATCACCATACAAATCTTTCATAGTAGAAGCTAACGAAATCGAAATTGAACTTGAATTTTAATGATAGTGTGATTCACTCGATTTGGGAAAATTGACAAGTTCTAGGGTTTACAAGAAAGATTTGGGAAAGATTTGGGGATTTTAACAGAATTGGTTTTCTAGAAGTTAACCAGAGTCGATTTTTGGGTTTTAATGGTTTTCTCTTACGGTTTTCTCTTGTATTCGGTTTTATGAATTAATTTTATTGATTTCGAATTCGACCTGATATATATCCAATAGGGTCACGAAATAGACGGATTTTGACTAGTTCGATCTGTAAATACTTAAACTTTCGTCTAGTTAAATTGATACTTCCTAATTAATAGTATTAAAAATAAATATTTATTAAAATCGAAACATAACGAGAGCGTTTGAGAATTTAAAGTCACCAAAACTAGTATTTCAGCCATTGAGCCCGTCCACAAAGTCACAGGAGAAACATGGACTAAGCAATAAAGGTCCGACCAATAATAAGTTGGTGCTCGAGCTGACTGACTGCAACTTTCTTCTTCCAAAAATGGCGCCGCATGATATTCGCCGTCCTTTCAAGCGACGACCTATCTCCGATCAACAGAAACGCCGTGAGCTTTCCCTTCTCCGTCAGTGTCAGAATCGCAGTGACGCCCAGCAGCGAGCCCGAAACCTTGCTTCATCCGTCATCTCGCTCCAATCCTCCTCCCCCGATGTCGACCCAGAGATACTCTCTGAAGCCGTGCCCGAGCTCGACGAAGAATCACAATCCGAATCGAGTAGTAACTTTGACGTTCGCCAAGCTTCGAGACTCAGAGGACCTGAGGCCCGTAAGTGGTTTGCTAGACAACTAATGCTACCTGAATGGATGATCGATGTCCCTGATAATTTGAACCAAGATTGGTATTGCTTCTATCTCAATTTGTAAACTTTGTTGTTACTTCTCTTCTAAAATCGGTTGCTTTATAAATGTCTAGTTATGAGAATTGGTTGGGTTTTTAGGTATGTGTTATCAAGACCAGCTGGAAAGAGATGTTTTGTAGTTTCATCAGATGGAACAACGGTTAGTAGAGTACGCAATGGATCCATCTTGCATCATTTTCCTTCTGCATTGCCTGGTGGTGCCAGGAAAAAAGGCGCTTCTGGCCCTGCAAACTCCTATTCTATACTAGACTGTATCTTTCACGAGGTAAAAGATTCTTCTTTTCTTTTTCTGTCTTTCGGTTTGTCCATATTCTGGATCTTACTAGGAGGTGGGTTTGTTACTCTTTCTTATGCAGTCGGATCAAACATACTATGTGATTGATATGATTTGTTGGAGGGGTTACTCGCTTTATGAATGTACCGCAGAGTTCAGGTTTTTTTGGTTGCTATCGAAACTTGCTGAGACAGGTGCTTGTGATCCACCTTCTTCTTACCACAAGTTCAGGTTCAGTGCAGTTCCTTTTTATAACTGCGACCAAAGCGGACTTCACTCAGCGTATACTCAATCATTGTCTTATGTCAAGGATGGATTGTTGTTTTATAACAAGTAAGTTTATAATCTCATCTCGCCTACTTGTAGGATACCATTAAGTTTACTGTACTTTCCTTTTGTTTCTGCCCTTGCAAAAAAGTTATGTGCCTTAAGGTTGTAGTTACGAACCAGTTGTGATCTTGATTATCTAGTGCAGGAATTTTGTAATTAGTTTAGGTATTGTATAGTTAACTGGAGCATCCCAAGCTCAGCATCCGACCTTAAGTAGGTAGTTGAGAGCTGAAGGTTTTGGCTGGGGCATTAGGGTGCAGAACTTGGAAACGTCTCTAGACTGAAATAGCAAAACAATTAGTTATGGTTATATTAGAAAGAGGATAGATCTGTTATCCTCAATTTTTTTTTAGTGTTGTTATATAATAGTGTTACAGGTTCCTTTATACTAGTGGTATTATCATGACGTTAATATATTTGACCACATACTCTCATTGGTCTCGTGCTCTTCTTTGATGAAGTTTCTGTCTCAGTATTATGTTAAATAGCATAGAATTCTTCTTTGTGCCACTTTATTCTGGCCTACTTTTATACCGCAACATATCCCCTCTTTCCAGACTAAAGTTCATGTTATACACACAGACATGCACATTATCATACTGGTAATACTCCTCTGGTGTTGATCTGGAAGGATGAGAGGTGTAGTCAGTATGTCATCGATACTGATAACAATGGAGAAGTTTTAAACCAACAACATGTAAGTGGACTTGACATAATTTACAGCTCATACTTTGTAACAAAGTGCTCAAGTGTTGTGCTCCACTTAACAAAGCTTTAACATATATTCTCTCTGTATCTTGTGAATGCAGATCGTCTTGGAGTTACAAGATGAAGGAAAACTTGTAACATCAGATGATCCACCTGTACCAGTCAGTTGCTTAAACACAGATTTTGTAAAAGAGGTATGTTCAAAGTATAATAGTGACTATATCTCTGATTAATTGTAAATTAGCTTATGGATGTTTTCTCACTGTGTTACTTTGATAAATGTTTGGTTCATGCCATGTTGGATATCTTAGTCAGGACTATCTTCAGGAAGTCTTTTACGCTTTGCCATTGGCGATGGAGGGCTCAACTGTGTAGATGGTAGATTTGAGAAGGCAGATTTACAATATATCGGTGTGTCAAATCGAGCCCGAGCCTTTGCTGACAGCTATTCCAAGGTTCGTATTCACTTCCTTTGCATACTACATACCAACTTCATGGATAATTTTAATAACTTCACTCTGAGTATTTACAATTGATCTTGCAGATCATGTTTCAATATATGGCCCGACATTCTCCCCTAAAAGTAGAAGATCTTGCTTCTGCAATAACACATGAGAACCAACAAGACAAGACCCCTGAAGTAGAGATGTCCGATTGAAGAGAAGAGTCAAAGAGTGTTGTGTTCGTGCAAACAGTAGGAAAACTAAAAATCTTAAAAACGTAGCCACCATTCGGCTTCTCACACATAATGTTTCATGAGTTCCGATAATTTGTTCTACGAAATGAGAAAAAAAAATTATTGTTTATATTGTCAAGAGAATACATCCCCGCAATTAACGAATATTGTCAAAAAAATTGCGTAAAACTTGTTAACAAAAACCCGAAGTAGCTGATTGATTTTTTTATATTTTAAACATCTAAACGAAGAGAAGGCTCGAGTGTAAAATCATTATAGTTGGGCGTATAATAAAGATGAATATGACCTGGAGCCCAACAGAAACGGGCCCATCAACACAACCCGCATACAACAATAGAAAAACCCTAAATACTCAGTTTCCTTTTTTTTGCTGGTCTCTAGGGTTTCAGTTTCTTCTCCCTTGGGACAACTAACAGTAGTTGAGGAAAAGCTGAAAATGGTAAAATCTCGCTCGAATTCGATACAATGGCGTTGATATTATCTCTTTTTTTTTCGAATAATTATTGTTACATCCCTGTGTTTTTCTTATTCTTAGATAATGTAGTGTTGTATCTGTTTCAGTAGTCAAAAAGTGGTAGCATTCTCCGTCTCTTTAGCTCTATTTTGATTTAGCATCTTTGAAAACATTGCGTCAATGTGTTCATTTGGGTGTCAGTTTCTGTCTTTGAGAGTCTAGCTAATAGCAGTGAAATCTATTACTCTGATTTTAAAGTTTTTCACCTGTAGATGGCTGGTATTTTTAATTGAATCTGCCCTTCTATATTCCATTAGAGCTGACTCAGTTTTGTATAAGGCAAATTAGTCGGCACTTGTGGAGCCAATTCATATTAGCCTCTTACAAAAGTTTGTAACTTTAGTCATCACTCATAGTCGAATCCTTCCTGGCTTGTTCAACTTTCTCTTCTGATACGTTACACTGATTCTCACTCTAAAATGTATTATTCAAATTGGTTTTAGGCCCCAAAGAAAGGAGTTAAAGTTGCTACCAAAAAAAAGCCGGTATGTGATTTTATTCCACACTATCTGTCTGAGGATATAATTGTTTGCTTATCGTTTTTGTGTCTGTATTCCTAAATAATGAAAATTTCTTGGTTTCAGGAGAAAGTAACAAATCCTCTCTTTGAGAAGCGTCCAAAGCAGTTTGGGATCGGAGGTGCATTGCCTCCAAAGAAGGATCTCTCCAGATACATCAAATGGCCAAAGTCTATCCGCCTCCAGAGGCAGAAGCGCATTCTGAAGCAGAGGTTGAAGGTCCCACCAGCACTTAATCAGTTCACTAAGACCCTTGACAAGAACTTAGGTCTTCATTTCTTTTCCTTTAGTTGCTATGTTTCTACATCACGCAAATGTGGATGTTATCTGATTCAATAACACTGTAGCTAATTCACTCAATGTTGTATGATTGCAGCAACTTCTCTGTTCAAGATTCTCCTCAAGTATAGGCCTGAGGACAAGGCAGCCAAGAAGGAGCGTCTTCTCAAGAAGGCTCAGTCGGAGGCTGAAGGGAAACCTGCTGAGTCGAAGAAGCCAATTGTTGTGAAGTATGGTCTTAACCATGTGACATACCTCATTGAGCAGGTCACTTCTTTTGCTGACTGACTAAATCGGTTGTCAATCTCTAGTAATTATTGAGAATTCTGTAGCAATCCTGACTGAAACATGTGATTTGTATTTTATTACAGAACAAGGCCCAATTGGTGGTGATTGCTCATGATGTGGACCCGATTGAGTTAGTCGTTTGGTTACCTGCACTGTGCAGGAAAATGGAAGTTCCTTACTGCATTGTCAAGGGGAAATCACGATTGGGAGCGGTAACTATGATTGTTAACTTTAGAGGATTTTACTTCTTTTATCTAAAGGAAAAACATGTAGTTTATCTACTTACATTGTTGTTGCAGATTGTCTACCAGAAAACAGCATCTTGCTTATGTTTGACCACAGTGAAGAACGAAGATAAGATGGAATTCAGCAAAATCTTGGAGGCAATAAAGGTGAGAATGATGCTGTTTCAATTGTTTAAAGCAGATTGTATTATATATTCTTGGAAATTGAATCTAAATGGTTTGGATTATTTGGATAGGCAAACTTCAATGACAAGTATGAAGAGTACCGGAAGAAGTGGGGAGGTGGGATAATGGGATCCAAATCTCAGGCCAAGACTAAGGCTAAGGAGAGAGTTCTAGCCAAGGAAGCTGCTCAGAGGATGAACTAGACTCTCTGAGTTTCATTTTTAAAAGCTAAATTTTTTGTGCATCTTAGTAAGAGTTTAAATGAAGTATCTCTCGTTTCTTTTCTCTTATACCATTCTGTCATGTCTCGTCTATATAGATTTGGGCTTTACATATACTCAAAAAAGATTGAAAATTGCAAATCCAATTATGAGAAAGTAGAAATTAAACTGAACCATGATTATAAAGTGAAGTTTGATTGATCATTCCTACCAATTTCCCAAATTGAAATTTTTTTTTTAAAGGTAAAGGGATGAAATAAATAAATCATTTTGTAATAAAATAAACCAAATGACAAAAGCTCTCACCGACCTCTTTTCTTACACCTTTTAGGTCGGTGAGATGTAAAGGCGATCAAGTTAAAATATGGTGCTTCCTCTGTGCTCTCTCCACGTGTCCTTAAACAAGGCGATAGAACCCGAATAAGCCGGATAAACAAACCGGAAATAATCGACATAACCGGGGTAGTCGACATCAGCGTTATATGTTACGACGTTAATTCGAAATAAAATACAGATTCAAATAAACCGTACCGTATTTTATCAGATTCAAATGAAAAGAGAATGAACAACTGTAGCAAACCGTACATTTTTTCCTCAGATATTTTCTATAAATTAGGCTCTTTCTCTCACATTTATTGTCGTCTCCTTCAGAAAAAAAAAAACCTCGAAATCCTCACAGACTTGTCTCTCTCTCTTTTCTCCGTTCGAGATTTCTCAGCTTCTGAAAAATGAGCAAATTTTGGACTTTCCTCACTGCTGCACACTCAGCCGCTGGGTATTCTTCTTCTTCAGATTCAAAATTGACTTGTAATTTTTCTGTGTATATCAATCAATTTCTAATAAAAATTGGAATATGCAGGCCTATGGTGATGTTGGTGTATCCATTGTACGCGTCAGTAATAGCAATGGAGAGCGCAACGAAAGTAGACGATGAACAGTGGCTCTCATACTGGATCATATATTCGTTTCTAACACTAACAGAGCTGATCTTGCAATCACTTCTAGAATGGATTCCGATTTGGTATTCGGTAAAACTTGTGTTCGTAGCTTGGTTGGTTCTGCCGCAGTTTCAAGGCGCTGCGTTTATCTACAACCGTGTCGTTAGAGAACAGTTCAAAAAACACGGCGTTTTCGGTTCCTCACATCACTCTAAGACCACTAAGCCCAATTTCCTCCACTCCATTTTCCCCCACAAGGTATTTATTTTCATTCATCTCTATTATTTAGTTAATTAATTTAAAGTAATTACTAATAAATTTAGAATTTGAAACCGGCCATAGAAGGTAACTTTTTTCAATTAATTAAATCCTAAGAAACGTAAAGTGTGTGGTTTTTGATTGTTAATAATTTTAGTTGATTTGAAAATGAATACAGGAAGGACACGAGGCTCACAGTCACTGACTCAGAAAGAGGAGTAGCTAGAAAAGAAGCTTGAGTATTGTATTTTAATGGTAGAAGTGGGTTCAGTTTCTGTTCTGTCTAATCTAATCTAATCACTACTTTGGCTTTTGTTTTTAATCTTATATTATAAAAAAGAAAAGAATGTGTTTGTCAATGATGATGATGATTGATTATGACAAGTGGAGGTGTGTGTTCGTTTTACATAAGAAATTAATGGCTTTTGGTTTTGTTTTTTAATCATTTTAAGTTGGGTGATTTACTCAAATATATAAGAATTATGTGAAAATTATTTAAATAGGTAAAAGTTTTGAATATTACTAGAATAGTTTTTAAAATTTTTAATATATATATATATATATATTCTTTTTTGATGAGTAAAAAAATGTAATTATGAAATTGTCATTAATGAAATATGTTATGTCAATTGTTGGGTGTGAAGAATTCTACTAAACTAAATGAATGCAACATAGACAAGTTGATAATATTTTAGTATAGTTGATCGTTCGATAATGTAGTGTATGGTAAAGTTACGAAAAACCCATGGTTGAGTTCGTTTTCTTCGTGGTCAAGTTAATAATGACCCATATTAGAGTTGAAAGTAAAATAATATAGAGTATGGTAGATTTCATTTTCCTCGTGGAAAATGTAATTTGTTCCCCTTGGTAGAGTTGAATGTAAGATAATATAGTGCATGGTAGAATTCGTTTTCTCCGTGGAACATGTATTTTGTTACCTTTAGTAGAGTTGATTATACAAAAATGTAATGTATGGTCAAGTTATAGATGACCCATGGTAGAGTTCGTTTTCTTCGTGGAACATGTACTCTGTTACCTTTGGTGGAGTTAATCGTAAAAAAAATAGTGTATGGTCAAGTTATAGTTTACCCATGGTAGAGCTCATTGTTACATTTGGGAGAGTTGATAGTAAGATAATATAGTGTATAGTGGAGTATGCTAATAGTGTATAGTAAAGTTATATATGATGCATAATAGAGTTTGTTTTCCTTGTTCAAAATGAAGTTTGTTACCTTTAGTAGAGCTGATAACACATAATGTAGAGTTGCTACCTTTAATAGAGTTGATAGCACAATAATGTAGAGTTGTTAACCTTTAGTAGAGTTGATAGCACAATAATGTAATGTATGATAAAGTTATAGATGACGCATAATAGAGTTCATTTTCCTTGTTGAAATGTAGTTTGTTGTATTTAGTAGAGTTGATAGCAAAATAATATAGTGTATGGTAAAGTAGTAGATGACACATATTATAGTTCATTTTCCTCGTTGAAATGTAGTTTGCTAACTCTACTAAACTGTTATGTAACTCTACCAACCGTTACCAAACTCTACCATTAGAGTCAGAATCAACGATACGAACTCTACTACTCATAAAAGGACTCCACTACACTAACAAAACTCGTGATAAACTCTTCCAAATTGTAACTAACTTTACTAAACTATAACCTAACTTTACCAAACTGTTACAAAACTCTACCATTCACGCCAGAATCAACGATACAAACTTTACTACTCATAAAAGAACTATACTACACTAACAAAACTCGTGATGAACTCTTCTAAACTGTAACCTAACTTTACCAAACTATATCCTAACTCTACCAAACCATTACCAAGTACTACCATTAAAGCCAGAATCAGCAATACGAACTCTCCTACTCATAAAATAACTCTACTACACTAACAAAACTCGTGATGAACTCTTCCAAACTATAACCTAATTTTACCAAACTATATTCTAACTCTACCAAACCATTACCAAGCTCTACCATTCAAGCCATAACCAACCATACGAACTCTACTACTCATAAAAGAACTCTACTACACTAACAAAACTCGTGATGAACTCATCTAAACTATAACCTAACTTTATAAAACTATAACCTAACTGTACTAAACTATTACCAAATTCCACCCTTCAAGCCAGAATTAACGATACAAACTCTACTACTCACAAAAGAACTCTACTACACTAATAAAACTTGGCATGAACTCTTCCAAACTGTAACCTAACTTTATCAAACTATAATCTAACTTTACCAAACAATTACCAAACTCTACCATTCAAGCCAGAATCAACGATACAAACTCTACTACTCATAAAAGAACTCTACTACACTAACAAAACTCGTAATAAACTCTTCTAAACTATAACCAACTTTACTAAACTATAATCTAACTCTACAAAATTGTTACCAAGCCCTACCATTCAAGCCAGAATCAACGATACAGACTCTACTAAATATAAAAGAACTCTACTACACTAACAAAATCCGTGATGAATTATTCCAAACTATAACCTAACTTTACCAAACTATAACCTAACTCTATCAAACCATTATCAAACTCTACCATTCAAGCCAAAATAAATGATACGAACTCTACTACTCATAAAAGAACTCTACTACACTAACTAGGGCTGGGCATAATACCCGAAATCCAAAATTTGACCCGAAGCCGATCAGAAATACCCAAAACCGAATTGAACTGAAACTTTCAAAATACCCGAACGGGTTTTGGATTACAAGAATACGGGTACCCGGACCCGATCGGGTAAAACCCAAAACCCGAACGGGTACCCAAACTACCCGAAATATATAATACATTTAAAAATAATTATATATATACATTTAATTACACAAATATAAGAAATTTTAACTATAAATCTATATATATTATTCATTTTAGAATAGAAATAACCAAAAAAGTTTGAATATAAATTTCTTAAATTAAATTATGGTTTTTTAAACCTTTTTTAGCTTTTTTCAAAAAAAAGTTCTATAAACGATTAATTAAAAATGCGGATATCCGAACCCGATCCAAACCCGTACTAAACCCGATCCAAAATAGAATATTTTATAAGAACTGAACCCGACTGAAACCCAAAATTAAATACCCGAACTCGACTCGAACCCATAAAAATACCCGATCAAGTCCTATATGAGTAAACCCGAAATACCCATAACCCGAAATACCCGACTGCCCAGGCCTAGCACTAACAAAACTCGTGATGAACTCTTCTAAACTATAACCAACTTTACCAAAATATAACCTAATTATACCAAACTGTTACCAAACTCTACCATTCAAGCCAGAATCAACGATACGAACTCTACTACTCATAAAAAAACTCTACTACATTAACAAAACTCGTGATGAACTCTTCCAAATTGTAACCTAACTTTACCAAACTATAACCTAACTCTACCAAACCATTACCAAGCTCTACCGTTCAATCAACGATACAAACTCTACTACTTATAAAAGAACTCTACTACACTAACAAAACTCGTGATGAACTTTTCCAAATTATAACCTAACTTTACCAAACTATAACATAACTTTACCAACCCATTACCAAGCTCTACCATTTAATTCAGAATAAACGATACGAACTCTACTACTCATAAAAGAGCTCTACGACACTAAGAAAACTCGTGATAAACTTTTCTAAACTATAACCAACTTTACCAAACTATTACCAAACTCTACCATTCAAGCCAAAATCAACGATACGAACTCTACTACTCATAAAAAAATTGTACTACACTAACAAAACTCGTGATGAACTCTTCCAAACTTTAACCTAACTTTACCAAACTATAACCTAATTCTACCAAAGCATTACCAAGCCTTACCATTCAAGCCAGAATCAACGATACAAACTCTACTACATATAAAATAACTCTAATACACTAACAAAATCCGTGATGAACTATTCCAAACTATAACTAACTTTACTAAACTATAACCTAACTCTACCAGACTGTTACCAAACTCTACCATTCACGCCAGAATCAACGATACAAACTTTACTACTCATAAAAGAACTATACTACACTAACAAAACTCGTGATGAACTATTCCAAGCTGTAACCTAACTTTACCAAACTATAACCTAACTCTACCAAACTGTTACCAAACTCTACCATTCAAGCCATAATCAACGATACAAACTCTACCACTCATAAAAAAATACTACTACACTAACAAAACTCGTGATGACCTCTTCTAAACTGTAACCTAACTTCACTAAATTATAACCTAACTCTACCAAACCATTACCAAACTCTAACATTTAAGTCATAATCAACTATGCAAACTTTACTACTCATAAAAGAACTCTACTACACTAACAAAACTCGTGATGAACTCTATCATACTACAAACCCAGAAACCCACAACCTAAATTCGTCGAAGACATAAACCCTATTTCAAAATCATTCCAAAACGTAATGTTGAAGAACAAAATCAATAAAAATTGAGAGAAGAAGTACGAAATGGTGAGAAGAAGAAGAAACAAGAAAGAAACGACAATACGAAACAAGATAATAAGAAGAAGAAACAAAAAAAAATGAGAGAAGAAGAAACAAGAGAAGAAGAGAGAGAAGAAGAGAAAACAATAAAGAAAAATAAAGAGATCGAAGAAGAGAGAAGAAGAAAGAAGAAGAATTTTTTTTTGGTTACCAACAATGCAAACGTAATTGCACCCTTCCTTTTTTTGAATGTATATTAGTAATTGTGGTATAAATTATATATAGTTGACTAAGTTGAGTAATTTTTTTTTAAGTTTCCACGAATATTTTTTTTAATTCAGAAATCAATTAAGCTCTCATTTGGTCAACCGCTTTCAAGTTTTACGAGAATTATTATTTTATCAAAAAATTTCTATGTCTACAAATTCTAAACATAGTTGATGAGTCGGGTATGTTTTGAGTTCCTTTACTTTTCAGATTCGAGAAAGATACTTGGATTTAACTCTAGATGTGTGTTAATGTAGCAACAAATTCATAAAAGGACAAGAATCTAGTCTTCGCTAAAAAGGTTAAAAAATCTCAATTCTAACTAGTTCTCCATTATTCCTTTTTTTTTGTCTTGGGTCATCTTTCTTTTTAAAGATATTCAAGATGCTTTTACTGGAGTATCACTTTACTTTAGTTCTTCTTTAGTTAATAGTTTGTTTGTATTTTCAAATATACCTCAAAATATGCTATTTAATTATTACGTTTAATTATAGCTAGGATCGTAGGTTAATAATTTGTATTTAACCTCTTATATCACCGAACATTGAGTACAGAAGAAAACATTCTTTCATTGTTTTCCTATATAGTATTAGAGCCTAACACTAAAATAAACTAAAAATTTTTTTTGACAATGTCGACTAAACAACAATATGCGACTACACCTGCCACTCGAGTGAGGAGAACTATTTCTCCTTACAATTTGTCCTCTGCTGATAACCCTTGAGCTGTGATTCCTCATCCACTTCTCAAGGAAATCAACTACGATGAATGAGTGAGTGGATTGAAGACAGCATTGACATCCAAAAAGAAATTTGGATTTCTTGATGAAACTTATTAAAAAACCTGCAGGATGCTCTACAAATTTGAAAACTGGAAGACTATTTAAGCTCTTTTGGTTTCTTGGATCCGTATGACGATAGAACTAATGTTGCGCTCAACTATCTCTTACAGAGATGTTGCTCAAGACCTGTGGAACTATCTGAAGAAACAGTTCCCTGTGTTAAGTGGGTCACGACTACAACAACTGAAGGCCGAGTTGGCCTGCTACAAGCAAAGAGGACTTGCAATTGAATCATACTACAGTAAGCTGAATCAAATATAGGACAGCCTGAACGGCAAACGTCCGACGCACACTTGTACTTGTGGCAATTGTGAGTGTGATCTTACACTCAAAAGGAAGCTGATCACGAAGAAGACAAGGTGCGTCAGTTCCTATATGGTCTTGACGATCAATTCAGATGGATTCGTTCATTCATTATTTTATGTGTGCCGCTGCAGCCACTTGAAGAAGTGTACAATATGGTGCGACATGGGGAGGATTTAGGACACATAAGTAGTGAGGTGGTTCCAGAAATTACATTGTTTGCAACTCAGTCCAAACCGTTCAAATTAAAGTCAGAAGCAAAGGAGAATAATGTTGTGTGTGCGCACTGCAATAGTACTACACATGTGATCGCTGTTGTGCAGTTATTGGATACACTGAGTGGTAGGAAGGCATGGCAAAGGGTAGAACTCTAATTGGTAAAGGATGTGGCGGTTTGAAATGTGGACATGGTCAGACCTAGTATGCAAATCGTGTCTATGTGTCTCATGTTGAGTCACCCAAAGAACACGCAAACTATGTCACTACTGATAACGATAGGGACGACTTGAAGCTGACTGATGATTAGTGGAAATGCTGAATTTGCTCTTGAATTTCGGGAAACCAACAATTACTTCGACTGAACGTCTTTCAGGTACAAATTCTAATCCTACATAGATACTTGCCACGGGTGCATCTCATCATCTAACTGGACGATATGAGATGCTTTCTAATGTTTGTAACATGCCTTCAGTTCTAGTTATTATGGATGATGGTCGAGAACAAGTTGGTGTAAAACTAGTTTAATCCAGGTTTCTTCAGGATTGATCATGAAATTAGTTTACTATGTTGACACTCTTAAGTCTGAATTGATCTTAGTTACATAGTTGATGGATGAGAATGGTTGTGTGTTTCAGTTGGCTAATAAGTATCTTATGATACATGAACGCAATACAAGGATGGTGATCGGAGCGAGTAAGCGAGTAGGAGGTACCTTTCACTTCCGATGCATCTAGTCTGGTATGGCGGTGACTACAAAGGCTGACTCTGAGGTTGAGTTGTTGCATAGTCATTTAGAACCCATGCATCGTAAGTACTTTCTTTGATTCCGAATGTTATTGTTTCTGTTTCTGAAAATAAAGCGTGTGATGTTTGTCTCCATGCAAAACAAACTCGTGATTGTTATCCTATTAGCAATAATACAAGTTATGATGTGTTTAAGTTAATACATGTGTATGTCTCAGGGCTTTATCAAACACCATCATATAATGACGCAAACTACTTCCTCACTTTGTTGATGACTACACCCGTTGTGCTTAGCTTTTCCTCCTAAACGACAAATCACAGCCTCCTGAACAATTGAAATTTTTTATAGCAATGATTGAGAGACACTTCAATTCATGTGTACTGACTGTCCATAGTGACAATGGCTCTGAATTTTTTAAGTTGTCTTCGTATTTTGCTCAGCTTGGAATCAGGCATGAGACATCGTGTGTACTCCACAACAGAATGATCTGATTGAACAAAAAAGTGACCCATTCTTAATGTTGCACAAGCCTTGTCGTTTCAAGCAAATATTCCTCTTGACTTTTGGGGAGATTGTGTGCTTATTTCTTGTTACTTGATTAATAGAACTCCAAGTTCTCTACTGAATAATCAAACACCTTATGAGCGTTTATAAAAGAAAGCTCCTCAGTACTCACACATTACAGTATTTGGAGGTCTAGCATATGCTCATAATAACCAAAGAAATGGGATAAGTTTGCATCAAGGAGCCGTCGATGTATCTTTGTAGGTTATCCTTATGGGAAAAAATGATGGAGGTTATTTGACTTAGAGAAGGAGGAATTTTTTGTTTCCAGAGATGTTGTGTTATGTAAAACGCAATTCTCATTCAAAGACAATATATCGTCGACAACACCCAAAGAAGATGATGTGTTATGGGTTCCAATTTCAGACCATATACTTGCTGAATAAACAAGAGTTGGGCTTTGGTCACAAAATCCAATTCATGAATAAGCTACTCAACTTGGGCCAGTAGATAACTCAATTTGCCCACATAATCATGATGCATCTGAATATGAAACAATTAGCAATCCACTTACATCAACGACGATGACTTCAACAACACACACACCATCAACATCAGATTCAACCCTGTCACGTGAAAGAGATCACGCAATGCCATTGGGAAAGGGTCAGTGGTGCAAAGTACCATTTGTTTTGTGAAGAACTTATGTTGTTCAATCCCTGAAAACGAACACAATAGAGTTGAGGTTGTGCACAATGAGTCTGGTAAAATCACTTATCTAATTATTAAAGATAAACAACGATTTCAAAAACCCATATTGCTTATGTAACAACAGTGATAGAACGACATAACCAAAATCTTTCCATGAGGCAATGCAGGATAAACACTAGACAGATTCCATGGGTTGAGAGGTATTGGATCTTGAGGAAAACGATACATGGGAAATTATTGACTTTCCTGAAGGTAAGAGATGAATTGAAGCCGATGTGTTTTTAAGGTTAAATTTCAATCTCATGGATCGATTGAACGTTTCAAGTCCAGACTAGTTGCTCTAGGCAATAAGCAGTTGAAGGAGAAGATTTTTGAGAGACTTATGCTTGTTTACTAAAATAGATATTGTGCGTGTGATTCTCGATGTTGCTTGCAAAAAGAATTGGGATATCTATCATATGGATGTTCATAACTCCTTTTTCCATGGAGATTTGGAAAAAGAGGTGTATATAAAATTGCCACCTCGATTTCAAAGAGCAAACAAAAATTGAGTGTGTAAACTCAAGAAATCACTGTACCGACTACGGCATGCACCAAGATGTTGGTTTTCCAAGCTTTCCTTAGTGTTGCTTGCTTGTGTTTTCACTAAATCGAGGTAAGATTATTCTCTGTTTACTTTGTCTAACAATGGCGTTCGCTTACACATCCTAATATATGTTGATAATCTGATAATTACTGGGAGTTGTTCAGTCACTATATAGAAGTTTAAGGAATACTTATCTTCTTGTTTTCATATGATGAATCTAGAACCTTTAAAATACTTCTTGGGTATAAAAGTAGCTAGAAATTCAATAGGATTGTATCTGTTCTAGAGGAAGTATGCAACAAATATTATAACAGAAACTGGTATGCTCAATTCAAAACCTGCAGCATTCCCATTGGAACAAAATCAAAAGTTGGCTTTTTCAAAGACTCATTTGCTCGCAGATCTAACTCAATATCATTGGCTATTGGGTCTTTTTTATATCTACTTGTAACTCTACGAGACTTAGCCTTCTCTGTACATGTCTTGTCCCAATTTATGAGTAAGCCTCGAGAGGAACATTGGCAAGCACGTTTAAGTTTAGTGTAGTATTGGTAAGCAGATCCAGGACGGAGCATTCCTTTGCGCGCACATGGTTCTCTTCAGCTCACATGTTGGTGTGATTCGAATTGGGCCACATGTCCTCTCATATGTCGCTCACTCTCAGGCTACATAGTGCATTTAGGTGATTCTCCTATTGCCTGAAAAACAAAGAAACAGAACACAATTAGTCGTTCATCTTCTGAAGCTGAATATCGATGTTTAACTTATCTTATTGCGGAACTTCTTTGGCTAAAACTCTTGCTGGATACACTTGGAGTACCTCACACTCAATGAACTTGTACTGTGGCAACAAGTTTGCTATATACATAGCAACGAACTCAGTTTTCCGTGAAAGAGCAAAGCATGTCGCGCTCGATTTGCATTTTGCAGAAGATGAAGTTAAGCTTAAAAACATTCAACTGCGGCATGTTTCAACGACAACACAACTTGCACACATATTCACTAAACCGTTGGGATGGGAAAGCTTCAACACATTTCGGTCCAAGTTGGGCATACTAAATATGTATGCTCCATCTTGAGGGGGGTATTGGAATATCGATTTACTTTGGTTCTTCTCTGGTTAATAGTTTGTTTGTATTTTTGAATATATTTGAGAATATGCTATCTCGTTGTTATAGATTGTTGTACAGATGTCCTAGTCTTCAGCTTAGCTAGCATTGTAGGTTAATAATTTGTATTTAACTCTTGTATCAACAATCATTGAATACAGAATAAAGCATTCTTTCATTATTTTTTCTATAGCTTTAATGCTGTGATTTTTTTAATATCAGTTTGTTAATTATTTCTAGATTTGATACAAGAATTATAATAGATTTTTTTAAATTGTTATTCTCTTTTACACACATTCGACCTGTTTTGAGTTATAATAACTCCAATTCGCCCTCGAGGCTTTGTGGTGGATCAGATTTGGCCCTTAGATTTACTTAGACTCAACACTAACAATATACAAAATAAATAAATTTAGTTTCTAAAATTAGAGGAATTAGTTCATCCTTTGAGCATCCTCTTTGGCTAAATAAGAATTTTATGAGCATTAATTTAAGTAAGTTGTCGTAAATCTAGGTTTGAAGTATTACTAATTCAGAATTGTCTACTGTTGGGTTTATAATATAAAGAGATGTCCCATTTCTACAAGCTAAAAAGTTTTTCTATTTCCTTTCTTTCCATTTTTAGCATTATCAATAGGAGGATTTACTGAAATGGAACGGAATTATTGAAAAATTACTTAAATAGAGCAAATATATCAAAAAAAATTAAAATAGTTTATTAAATTTTTATCGTTTTGTCTTTTTGATGAGTAAACAAAAAATGTAATTACGAAACTGCCATTAATGAAACTTGCCATGTCAGTGTTGGTCTCTTACGAATTCTACTAAACTAATGGAATGCAACGTGAAAGAGTTGATCATACTTCCATAGAGATGAACCATGATAATATAGTAGTGTAAGTTATAGATGACCCATGGTAGACTTCGTTTTTCTCGTGCAAAATTTAAGGTTTTACCTATGGTAAAGTCGATAGTACGATAATATAGTGTATAGTAAAGTTATAGATGACCCATATTAGAGTTTGTTTTCCTTGTTCAAATGTAGTTTGTTACCCTTGGTAGAGTTGATAGTACGATAATGTAGTGTATGGTAAAGTTAGATATGAGCCATGGTAGAGTTTGTTTTCCTCGTTGAAATTGTAGTTTGTTACCCTTGGTAGACTTGATAGTACAATAATGTAGAGTATGGTAAAGTTAGATATGACCCATATTAGAGCTCGTTTTCCACATTGAAAATGTAGTTTGTTACCCTTGGTATAGTTGATAGTATGATAATTTATTGTATGGTAAAGTTAGATGTGACCCATGGTAGAGTTCGTTTTCCTCGTTGAAAATGTAATTTGTTACCCTTGATAGAGTTGATAGTACGATACTGTATTGTAAAGTTACAGGTGTACTATAGTGTATAGTAAAGTTATATATGATCCATGGTACAGATCATTTTCCTCGTTGAAAATGTAGTTTGTTACCATTGGTAGTGTTCATAGCACAATAATGTAGTATATGTTAAAGTTATAGATGACTCATAGTAGAGTTTGTTTTCCTAATTGAAAACGTAATTTGTTACCTTTGCTAGAATTAATAGTATGATAATATAGTGTATGGTAAAGTTACAGATGACCCATAGTAGAGTTCATTTTCCTCGTGAAAGATGTAATTTGTTACCTTTGATAGAGTTATTAGTACGCTAATGTAGTGTATGGTAAAGTTACACATGACTCATGGTAGATATGACCCATGATAACGTTAGTGTATAGTAAAGTTATAGATGACCCATACTAGAGTTCATTTTCCTTGTTCAAAATGTAGTTTGTTACCCTTGGTAGAGTTGATAGTACTATAATATAGTGTATGATAAAATTAGATATGACCCATGGTAAAGTTTGCTTTCCTTGTTGAAATTGTAGTTTGTTACCCTTGGTAGAGTTGATAATACGATGATGTAGTGTATGGTAAAGGTAGATATGACCCATAGGAGAGTTTGTTTTCCTCGTTGAAAATGAAGTTTGTTACCTTTGGTAGAGTTAATAGTACAATAATGTAGTGTCTGGTAAAGTTAGATGTGACCCATGGTAAAGTTTGTTTTCCTTGTTGAAAATGTAATTTTTCACCCTTGATACAGTTGATAGTACGATACTGTAGTGTGTGGTAAAGTTACATATGTAATGTAGTACATAGTAACGTTATATATGATCCCTGGTACATATCATTTTCCTCGTTGAAAATGTAGTTTGCTACCCTTGGTCTAGTTCATAGCACGATAATTTAGTGTATGGTAAAGTTAGATGACCCATAGTAGAGTTCGTTTTCGTCGTTTAAAATGTAATTTGTTACCTTTGGTATAGTTGATAGTATGATAATGTAATGTATGGTAAAGTTATAGATGACCATGGTAGAGTTCATTTACCTCGTGAAACATGTAATTTGTTACCTTTGATAGAGTTGATAGTACGATAATGTAGTGTATGGTAAAGTTACAGATGACTCATGGTAGAGATGACCCATGATAATGTAGTGTATAGTAAAGTTATAGATGACCCATAATGGAGTTTGTTTTCTTTGTTCAAAATGTAGTTTGTTACCCTTGCTAGAGTTGATAGTACAATAATGTAGTGTATGGTACAGTTAGATATGACCCATGGTAGAGTTTTTTATTTTTATTGAACCTGTAGTTTGTTATCCTTGATAGAGTTGATAGTACGATAATGTAGTGTATGGTAAAGTTAGATACAACCCATAGTAGAGTTTGTTTTCCTCGTTGAAAATGTAGTTTATTACCCTTGGTAGAGTTGATAGTATAATAATGTAGTATCTGGTAAAGTTAGATATGACCCATGGTAGAGTTTGTTTTCCTCATTGAAAATGTAATTTGTTACCCTTGATAGAGTTGATAGTACAATACTATATTGTAAAGTTACAAATATATTGTAGTGTATAGTAAAGTTATATATGATCCATGATAGACATCGTTTTTCTCATTGAAAATGTAGTTTGTTACCCTTGGTAGAGTTGATAACACGATAACGTAGTGTATGGTAAAGTTATAGACCCATGGTAGAGTTCTTTTTCCTTGTTTAAAATGTAATTTGTTACCTTTGATAGACTTGATAGTACGATAAGGTAGTGTATGGTAAAGTTACATATGACCCATAGTAGAGTTAGTTTTTCTTGTGAAAAATGTAATTTGTTATCTTTGATAAAGTTGATAGTACGATAATGTAGTGTATGGTAAAGTTACTAATGACCCATGATAGAGTTTGTTGGCCTCGTGGAAAGTTTTATTTGTTACCTTTGGTAGAGTTACCTGCCTTCATAGAAGAGTTGGTTGTGCAAACCTAGTATTTTAAAATGACGATTTTACCATTAAATTATTAGCTCACATCCATATTTTCGGTCCTCCTTAAATCACTTGCTTCTCAACTTATCCTCTTCTCACCTTGTCATTAAGTAGAGACGCCAGCAGAATATTCAATAACCTAGCTTGTTGGATATCTTTCCCGTCACACTGAACACAAAATAAAGATAACATTAGTACATATAACTCGAGAAATCCCTTAAAGTGTTTTCCCTATGCTAACGTGAATAATAGCTGATCAGTTGCCTAATAACTCTTCTTCCGTGAATAGGTTTGGCTCTTGGGCAGACTAGAGGACGCCTTTTCATCTTCCTCAGAGCATACGCTAAAGAGTTTTTGATAGCCTCAGACTCTACATTAATCTGGTTAGGAGTAAGACAAGGTTAGAAGCAGACAAGAAAGAGCAGAAGAGGATCTTTGTTATCTGCTTACTTTATGTTTGAGTTAGATCCCTGACTTGTCTAACTCCATCTGTACTTTACTTTAGCATTTACTAATCCATCACTTCCCTATCTTCTCTATCTTAAATCTAGCATAAGGGAGCATCCTTTTGTTGCGGCATGCTCCTCAGATTTACGGATTCGCATGGGGGTGGAACGACCTACTTAGTTAACTGACAATGACAAAGGCTTGCAAAACTAAGTAGGGCCTTTAAAATTGAATCTTTAGTAGTCTATCAGTGGTGCAAAGGGATCCGGAAAAGTGAGCGACCAGGTTTATAAAGACTGGTTCGAAAGGTGCATCTATCCCTCTTGATGAATGAAAGAAATGGTTTCTGATCCCTAGCCCTGTAAGCCCACACTTGTGTAGAGTAGATTGTTCAACACCTGCAGCAAAAACTAATTTTTGACCTATTAGTCCTAGTCTTCTGTAGTCATCAGGAAGCTGATTTGAATAAAAAGTAAACATAGGATTTGGTATCACCTGCGCTAGGGACTTTCATTGAATCAATCTCGGTATGTCAATGGGAAGCTCAAGAAGAGATAGTATCTTCCTTTTAGTAGCCTCTGGTCTTGCAGTTGGGTCCAATATCTAGCCAGAAAGCGAACTACTCTAGTTCCATCTCCAAGGAGCCAGTACAGTACCACTCTCCCCGTCCGTACGTCTTTCTTTCCCCCTCTACATAGAACCCTTTCTTCACTCCCAACAACCACCAGTAGGTTATAGCCCAAGCAGCTTCCTTGCTTGCCCCTTATCATAATTATGCCACTCACCCACTTTCTTCCTCAATAAGTGACGCTTTTGGAACTTCATTTATGCTCATTTCATATATTTTTGAAGCTCCATTTTTGTTATGCAATCACTACCACAAGATCCACCAATAAATATTGTATATGCCTCCATGCAAATGTGTAATCAGAGTCGGCAAGCTTCAAAAAAACTCCAAGACTCATATTGCAATGATGGTTTATGCTCTGATTCTTCATTACTACAAGACCATCTGCAAAAAAACCTTTGCGGGTAGTCCTTGGTCACAACCATACATGTTAAGTAGAAACAAGAAACAGTCAAAACCTAGTTCTATTAGACATGTATACGAACCTAATTAGAACATAACTCTTCCAAACTAGAACCTAACTTTATCAAACTATAACCTAACTCTACCAAACCCTTACCAAACTTTACCGTTCAAACCTAACTTACGAGACCAACTCTACCATACTTAAAACAAACTCTACTAGACTAACCAAAACTTGTAGAGAACTCTTCCAAACATTACCAAATTATAACCTAACTCTATCAAACCTTTACCAAACTCTATCATTCAAACCTAAATTACGAGACTAACTCTACTATGCTTAAAACAAACTCTACTACCTAACAAAAATTCGTGACAAACTCTATCAATCAAACCTTAACCAATCTTGCTTGAACTATACCAAAGTAAACTGAGATCCGAGACAATCTCTAGCATATTACGACATAACCCACAAACCCATAAACACACAAGAAATTCACCAAAGACATAAAATTATTTTTGAAATCATTTTGAAACGTAAAGCACTCGAAATCGAGAGAAATTGAGAGCAAAAAAACAAAATATATCTTTACAGTGTTACTCGAATCTAGAAAATGATTTAGCGAGAGAATTAAAAAGAGAATAAGATAAAAATTGATTGAGAGAGAATAAGAGCTTACTTACTTTTGATAATCAATAAATCTTGGTTTGAACGGTTCCTATTGAGATAAAAAGAATTGTGAGAGGAAGGCGAACCGAGAGAAAGAACAAACAAGAAAGAAGAAAAGAGAATAAAATGAAAAATAAAAAAAAGAAGAGGAATGGTTTCGTAGGAAGAAAAAGAGAGTAGAATTTTTTTTTTTTTTCTAAACTTCAAAAGGATGCAAAAAGTAATTGCACTCTTCTTTCTTTTTTCTTTTTTCCTGAAACTATTCTAATAATTTTTTCTTTTCTTATCAATTTCATGAGTTACAAAACATTGTTATAAAAGCCTTAAAAAACCTATGATACAATACAAACTTACAAAGTACAAAAACTTGACATACGAATTTAAGTTTCCCTAAAACTTATATTCGCGGGGTTTGAAGCTGAAACCCTAAAAGTTTTGTTTTTCGAAAAACTTTTCTTTTATATAAGAAAATAAACAGTAAAATTGTTCGACCCGTCCGGTGTTTTGACATCATTCATTCGCTTCAAGATTTCACTTCTTTTCCTGATTTGTATGCTCTCATCTTCTTCAACTCCAAACTGTTTTTTCTAAAATCAATTCCAAACAATTTTGTTAAAGTTTCTTCTTTTCTCTTCTTAGTCGTCTCTTCAATTGGGTTTTATGGATGCCCATGTGAAGGAAGAGATTCTACCAACTTTTACTTCGCCGCCTAGTATTCAGCGAGAACATGTAACCGTAGTCGATCTATGTAGCAGTGATGATGACTCCGACTTTGGAGAATTCGCCGGTTCTGACCGCAGGTATAATTCTGGTGGTGCGAAGAGAACACGAGATACTGATTTGGAAGTCGATAGGAAGAATGTGAAGAAGGCAACAACGAATGAGCTAGCAATTGTGTTGCCGGAAGGATTTGGCCAATCGACTCCGCCTAATGCAACTGCTGCAGATCCGTGCAATGTCGTGCCTATGTCGTCGCCTTCGTCATCGGATATGTCGGGTCGAATTAGCAGTTGTAAGCAGTTCTGGAAAGCTGGGGATTATGAAGGAGCACCTGGTGGTAATTGGGATATTTCTTCAGGTAAATCAAATGACTTTCTTTTGGATCAATTATTTTCTTTGACAGTAATGTGAATAGTGTTCAATTGTTTTTGCATGGATGATCACTGTGTTTGTGTATCTCAAGGTGGCTTTGATCATGTAAGAGTCCATCCAAAGTTCTTACATTCTAATGCAACCAGTCACAAATGGGCTCTTGGAGGTACAATTCTTGTTGATAAACCTTTATCCTAGCTGCATGAGGTTGCCTCTATTTCTATGCGCTAATCTGTTTTCTTTATGTTATCTTGTGTAGCTTTTGCAGAGCTTTTGGACAATGCTTTGGATGAGGTGGGTTTAATTTCTTAATTTGTTAGGATATAGCATTATACAGGCTTAGTAGTAATGAGTATTCCTTGATATCAGGTTGCCAGTGGAGCTACTTATGTTAAAGTAGACATGCTCGAAAACAACAAAGCAGAAAGCAAGATGCTATTAATTGAGGGTATACACTTTACTAAGGTTCAGCACTTCTGTTCACTTCTGCATCATGTACGATCACAACTACATTTGAAATGCAGATAATGGGGGTGGGATGGATCCAGATAAAATGCGTCAATGCATGTCTTTAGGATATTCTGCCAAAAGCAAACTTGCAAACACCATTGGACAATGTAAATTATTCTGTGTCAATCCGAGTGATACATATATAAATTGTTTGCGGGAAGATACTTAATTTGTTTACTGCTTATAGATGGCAATGGATTTAAGACTAGTACAATGAGACTTGGAGCTGATGTCATTGTATTCTCTCGTTTCCCTGGAAAAGATGGAAAGAGGTTAGTTGTTCATTACCAATCTGTTACATATGAACAATATTTAAAGTATCCATTAAAGTTTATTTTGCATGATGTCGGTTTTAGCTCTACGCAGAGCATCGGGCTCCTATCATATACATTTTTAAGGAGCACAGGAAAGGAAGACATTGTTGTACCCATGGTAATCTTTCTTTGTTTCACTGTGTGGCATTATAAGAAAATAACTTCATGGTTTGCGACTTAAATTTTCTATTCTAATTAGTATTCTGATATGAAATTCCATTAACTGCTTGGCTATACAGCAGGTTTTCTTCGATCTTTTGTTAGTATTCTATTTAGTGGCTCGCATTTGTTAGGGTACATGGACACTGTTTCATTGCAATCTTTGTGCAATGTTAAACACTATTATGTCATAAATGGTATCTGCAATGACAGCAAGCAAGTTTTCCATAGGTCAATCTAGATATTCATATCAGGATTTTAGTTCGGTTAGATCTTTACTAGTTTCACATTTATACGCATGAAACTCCAAGAACACGTGATTGCTTTAAATGCCCATTTTGATGTCAGTGACCTTGTATATTATCCTCTACTTTTGATGTAGAATATATAGGAACATAGGAGGATATTACAATTTCCTCATGTAGTATATTGCAACTATGATTTGTGAAACGTGGATTTTGTGGCATAGCACTTACCCATATTGTGCAGTAGATAACTCTGATGGCTGAGATTTTAGTTATTTGGTGCTCTTTTAGTACTTAGCTTGAATCTCAATGTGTAATTATGTAATGCTGTGACTTAGCTTTGTTTCTATTTGTGCACACCTCTCTTCTGCCACAGAAGATGTTTCCTTATTCTCTTGTAATGTGATTTAAAATTACAGCTCGACTATGAAAGAAGGGGCCATGAGTGGAATAAAATAATCCGGGGTTCCCTTAGCGACTGGTATAAAAATGTGGAAACAATACTTCAATGGTCGCCATTCTCTAGTGAAGAAGCTCTTCTCAATCAGGTATATTTTCCCTTTGTTCAAAGCAGTTGCTCAGTCACTTCCTCATTCTACGAAAATTTTCATAAGTGCTTTTTCATCAAGGAAGCAAAAGAACAGTCAGTTATAGTGGTTATTTTAGTACATTTTGAGCTAATTTGATCTTCTATAGTTCTCTGTCACTCATATGATGTGGGTTTTCATCTATTACCACCCCTTCACTGTCTCAATACACTGATGGTATCACTAACTGTTGCTTCAATTGTTGTAGTTTGATCTGATGAAAGATCATGGCACACGGATAATCATATACAACCTGTGGGAAAACGATCAAGGGATGTTAGAACTTGATTTTGATACTGATCCCCATGTATGTGTTTTTATTGCTCAATGTATGTGGATTATTGTGTGAAATGATGCATATGGTATTTTCTACATAGCTTATTGTTTATATGTGCAGGATATCCAACTTAGAGGCGTCAGTCGGGAAGAGAAAAACATCAAAATGGCTTCTGAGTTTCCTAATTCTAGGCACTTCCTGACATACAAACATTCACTAAGGGTATAAACTTTTAGTATACGTTATCATTCATTTGTTGTAGATAATAGCAAGTAAGATGTTTTTTCCCCAAATTAGCTTTAGTCAGTCTCATGCTAATTACCTCTATAAATCGGTAATGGTTCTTGGAGGCTTCCTACATTGATGTGATGGTGTGGAAAGACAAAAAAGCATGAGTAGGAATATTATTGTGGATTCATTTCTAATTGGCTGCATTTCATTTTATTCTGTAAATAATTTCTCAAATCTTTTCAACATGTCCCCAGAGTTATGCATCAATCCTCTACCTAAGAATTCCACATGGCTTTCGTATCATTCTACGGGGAAAAGATGTTGAGCACCACAACGTAGTGAATGACATGATGCAGACTGAACAGGTCACATATCGACCACAGTCTGAATCATATGGAGTTATTACAAATGTATATTTTCTTAACTTTATTATTTCATCCTTCTTTTAATTCTATTTATCAGAAGCCAGGATCTTCTTTTTGTAATATAAAGCTGATATGTTGCACTTCTTTTATCAGATGTCTGCCATTGTAACTATCGGATTTGTGAAAGATGCAAAACATCATATCGATGTTCAAGGCTTCAACGTTTACCACAAAAATCGGCTAATCAAGGTTACTTTATACTTAACTGGCCTTTTTCTCGGCAAAACTCACTGTACAAGGCCTTTATTTTTTATGATGAATACTAGACTTCATATTCTTGTGTACTAATTATAAACTTGTGTTATCAGCCATTTTGGAGGATATGGAATGCAGCAGGCAGTGATGGTCGCGGGGTTATAGGTATTGCTTTTTCATGAAATTCTGTTATTTTATTCTTCTACTTAACGTGAAGATTATAAAGCTAGTTTCTTCTGCGAATAGGTGTTCTGGAAGCTAATTTTGTCGAGCCTGCTCATGATAAGCAAGGATTTGAGCGTACAACAGTTCTCTCAAGACTAGAATCAAGACTAGTTCAAATGCAGAAGACTTACTGGTCTGATTCTTTTCACATGTTCTTCTAAAATCATGCTGCTTAAGCCTGACATGGATGTTTCAGGACTAATAATTCTTCCATCCCTTTTTGATCAGGAGCACCAACTGTCATAAAATTGGCTATGCGCCTAGGCGACATAAAAAGTCAGTAAACGGTTATGATTACAGAGGTATAATGTTTTTTTTGGTTTCCAAACGTCCGTACCACATTTCAAGGAGATTAACTTGTAGGGGACAATCATTTGAAAATGTTTTATTGGATATAGACTCGTCACCTGAAAATGATCATGAGGGATTTGCTCCATCAAGCAACAAAACTCCTACTCCAGCTTCTGACAAATCCTACTCAAGCTATTCAAATCTAAAAGGGGACAATCGTGTTCATGGGAAAGATGATGTATGTACTGTAACTAAAGTTTCAAATCCAAACAAAGTAGAAATTCCTCGAGAACCTTTCCATTACATTAGATCACTCATTTTTCTTTGGTACATCAGTTATTGCAAGAGGAACTGCGGCGTGAGAAAGAGCGGAGGAAGGCACTTGAAGTCGAGGTACATTCTTACCTTTTCTCATTTTGAATCTGTATAGTTTCTATGGAAACCTGATAGATTCATGGTTAATTTTAGGTTAAATTAGCAAGGGAAAAAATAGAAGAATTAAGCAAAGAGCAAGCAAGTCTGATTGAGGTATTCTCAGAAGAAAGAGACCGACGTGATGCAGAGGAAGAAAGTTTGAGAAATAAGCTAGAGGTTCATCATTCATTAAACAAAGCTTCCTTTCTTCTTAAACTCGTTCAATTATCATTTGTATGCTTACCAGAAACGAAACTAAATATCATTGCAGGAGGCATCAAACACAATCGACGATCTGCTAAATAAGATTAAAAAGCTGGAGGGATCTAAAGTCCCAAGCTGGAGACGTTAAGCATTGAAGTTGCATATATTTGGAGGTTATGAAAAGATGTTTGTGCTCTTAACTTAATTCATTAATAATGCTTCTGTAGCATTTGACGCAACCTGATTTGATCACTTGCAATCGGGTTAGATACATGTTGTAGATTAGTGTTATTGATAGGAAAATCTGTAACATCCCTAGATATGTTTCTGTCTTTGATTTCATTTCCCTTACAACTCTCTGGCTTTAGCAGCTGTCATTTGAGTAGTGTAAACGATTTCCATGTAATAAAACGAACCAATTTTAAGTAATGATTTGAGTTGACTTGGTAGAGAAGTTTATACCATAACAATATAAGAATTGATGTCTGTTTTATTTGATGTCAGAAGGATTTCAAAGTTGTGATTTTTTATTATTATGTGAACTCTGGAGAGAAGTGTGTGTGGTTTTAATAAGGTCAACTAAGAGAAAAAGAAAAAGGAATGAGAAGCAGACCAAAGCCCTGCAAAACTCTGTTTTATCAATGACATATATTGTGCTCTGTCTGTCGAACCATAAACAATTTATGCTTTCTTTCTACGGCATTTATTGCCCATTCCCTAGACGAAAATATATCATTTTTAAAAAACTTTTAAAATATGGGAAATCTCTTGTATAAATACAAAGTAGAAAACGAGTATGAGCAAATGTTGAAAGAAAAGAACAGAATTGTCATTTTGTGACCTTATTTTATATCTCTGCCAGTCAAAAAAACAAAACTCTTCTCTGTGTTTCGCTTTTTTAGGGTTACTTCTTAGTCTGTTAGTTTGGCTTTACTTTCGTTTATAGTGTATCCAATTTCAATGTTCTTTATTTTCCTGTCACAAAGATCAATATTATATTGGTCTCTCTTTTCCATTTTCTTTATCTTTTATTTGACAAAAATTTAGAGATTATATTTGCTGAACAAAATCCATTTTGAGGACAGATGTTTTCCATACAGATGAGAAATAATGAATGTCATGAGATACTGTTGTTAGTTAGAAGAAAGAAAATATCTAAAATAATTTATATGCCAGACTCATCAGTGCATTTTTTTTCTAATTTTTGGAAAAAAATGAAAAAAAATAGGAAGAGAATAAAGAAGAAAGAAAGAGGGGAAATAGGAGAATAGAAAATGGGTACAAAAACATCATCGTCGCCATTAAAGGAGTCTGTAAAAAAGACTCGTGTGCTTCTGATAATCCCACGTGAAGATGTGACAATTTTATAATAATACTACTTTACATTACATTCAATTTTTTTTATAATAATAATAATTAGCCAATCTTTCTTAATCCGTTAAAACAATATACAGCCAATCATTTATATCCCACACGAGACCGATCCAAAGTTCAGAATTGCCCAAATGACTATTTTACCCTTATATTGTTTTATTATCAAAGATTTTTATTATTCCGAGTTTTATTACCAACTGCTTCAATTAAACGTAGCAACCCATTTCTGGTTGGCTACAAGCAGGATTCTCACTTTAAAGCATTCCCAATCTTTCTAACGGTTTTTTTTATTTCAATCAAACTAGTCCACTAATTGTTTATGTAACTACATTAAAATGTTATATCTATATATACACATACGTGTATTATTTCTATCAAACTAGTTAAAAGTAAATGTGTATATATAGCGGCGGTCTAGAATTATTTACTGTATGAGACATTTCTTGTAAAAATTGAAAAAAATTAGTCTAAATGAAAGACAAAACAAAAGTTAACCAAATTTGTTTATGTTAGTATGAATCTAAGACAGATTAAGATTATGTATACTTTAGGTTTAATTATAATTAGTATACATTAGGTGTAGTTAGACTTTTTAAAATAATTTTGCGTGTAATTAAATAGATGTCTGAAAAATAAGTTGATCAATTATTATATCGAAATTGTGGAGTGAAAATACGTGGTCGATCCTATTTAGAATGTATATAGTTTTTTTTTTATGATAAGAAATGTAGATGAAGTAAACAGTCTGTTATATAAATAAGACTATGATTTATTTTTGGGATGATCTCTAACTAGCAAGCAATTCTCATATTTGTTTACAATAAGCTTTCAATACTCCAAACCTTCAATAAAGGAAGATTAATAAGTATGTTTTTGTCTACCTTTTCACATTGTAAATTATAATAACATAACAAATAAAATAAAAGAAATTAATATGTCAAAATAATATCGGTACTAAAATGTATGTATTTACTACAATTATCGATAAATAGAAATAAAAAGTCGCAAGCTAGAACGCTGGACTATATATGCGTCTGTAATGTGTTTATTTAACTCAGAGAACTTCCCACATTTTTTTTTCTTCTCTTCTCTTTCATTCTCTTTCGTCTTCTACCTCTGCAACTCGCACTTGCAGAACAACTCGACGAAGAGAAAACAGGTGAGAAATTCTCTGAAACTTGTACGGATGTTACCTTTACACGATATCTGTTATGTGACATGAATATAGTTGTTTAGAAATTCTCCAGCTTTCTCTTTGGTCTTTCCTCAGTTCAGATTGCTTTTTCTCTGGAACCTCCATCGAGATTTCTGCTTACCTTTGCCTTTTTTACTCTCTTTTGATTTCATTTTGATGTTCACTTTCTTCTCTGCAAGTTTTCTCTCTTTTACTACTTTTCTCGCTGCGATGAAGTTTTTCCCAGAAACTGTTTAAAAAGCGATAATGCATCTTATCGTCGTTTTCTCCGATTTTAGGTTTAAGTTTGTCTCTCTCATGTGAATTCCTCAACAGATATTCGATTTTGGTCAAAGATTTTCAAAACTGCTGCAACAGATTCGTTATTTCAAATCAGAGAAAAAATAAAAACGCGAGTGATACTAATATAATAGCCTTGATTTTTCTCTGTTTTATACTGTTCATCGAAGTGATGGATGCATGAAAAGTCCTGTGATATGATATATACTGAAAAGTTTTCTTCGTTTAATGATAAATACAGATTCTCCGGCATTAGTCACATCGAAACAGAGAAGGAGACGAACATCAGCTTTATCGTCGACGTCTGTGCACATGAACCGGCGGCGACTTTTGCTATCGACGGCATTGTTCTCATTTATGCTTTACGGCATGGCTCTTGTCTCCGTAAAAGCCTCCATTGGTACCAAAATTTCTAGAAAAATCAAATGTTTCTTAACTCTCTTAATCTTCTGTGTATTAATGGTGGACTGAAACAGGTGCGGAGCTTAAAGGTAATCTGGTTTTGACTAAAAGGACGGAGAGATTATTGAGCCCTTCTCATCGGAAAATGCTTCTTCTATTTCATGGTAAGACGATTTGATTTTAGAGACGAAATCAATAAATGATTAATTATGTTGTGTTGATTTTGTTCATTGTCTTCATTCACAATTTTGTGTTAAGATCCTCGTAAAATGGTGATTTTGTGATGAACCCAGAAACTCTGTGCCTGCAACACACACCTTCCTGATGCGTATCGTCCTTATTGTTTTTTCACAGTGTCGTCAGTCTTTTGCACGTCTGTGTTTTCTTGCCTCCTTTTGTTTCTTTGTTCGTTATGCTTTTGTGGACCCATCTCAGAATTTTCAGAGAGCCCCAGCTCTTATCTTTGAATAAAAACAAAATACTTCGAGTTTTTCAAATGTCGGATTTTAGCTTTAAATGTTATTTCAATTGTTCAATATAAAATGAAATAAGGAATTTTTTCACCGGAAGGTTAGTTGATGACTGTTTGACTGGAAAGAGTATACATTTGTAGAGCAATGGTTAAACAGCATCCTACTTAGTCCAGCTGTCTATCACTAACTTTCCATATTTCTCATTTTCAACAATAATTACTACAGTCACAGTTTTGGAAAATGGAGTTTAAATGTGAATGCCATTATAGCAATGCAAGGTAGAGTCTTTAGCAATTAGAAGTCGTCATATTTGTAGCTATTTTAATGTAACTAAAATACCTGTGTTTTGTTTTTATTTTGATAACTTGAAAAAACAGAGAAGAGGGCAGAGCCAGATAGGATCGGAGAGAAGTGCAAGAGTACAGACATAGTGGTGAACCAAGCACCAACAGAACCAATGCCCAACGGAATACCAGGTTACACAGTACAGATAACGAACCAGTGTATGTCCGGTTGCAAGATATCGAGGATCCACGTAAGCTGCGGTTGGTTTAGCTCGGCTAAATTGATAAACCCGAGAGTCTTCAAACGTATTCACTACGACGACTGTCTTGTCAACAATGGCAAGCCTTTGCCTTATGGCTCTACTCTTTCTTTTCACTATGCCAATACTTTCCCTTACCCTCTCTCTGTCTCCTTTGTCACCTGCTCTTAAGGAGGCTTTAGGTTTCTTCTCATTATAGTGTTTTTTTTTCTTTTTTAATAGGATAAGTAGAAACAAAGGGAAAATTAAGAGAAGCTTTATAAAATACGGAAAATATGAGATTAATCATATTCATACTATATAACCCATCCTATTTTGGTGTCTTTTTGTCTCTTGGGATGTTAAAACAGTGATAATATATATGAAAAAGAAGGAATATCAAACTTTTTTCCCCTCTATAAATCCCATCTCACTACCTATTTTTGTAGCTGGAAAATTTTCAAACCTTCAGATCCTAGGACAAGTTACAAGCCTATTGGGTCAAATTGATTGATCCCCCTAAGACGACTAAAAGATACAGAACCTCTGAGTTTAAACCTGGTCAAGACTCAACAATCTCTATGAAAAATAGATGTTCGTTTAAGAACAACAGTTTTATTAGAACCAGTTGCTTTAAGAATGAGATTGATGTCGACCCATCCTCAGCCATGAATGAATGGCAATCTGTAGTTTGTATTGGGTCATCAAAAGTTGACTGAATCTCCGTTGACCGATAGAGAAAGAATCTTCCAACCAAATTTGACTTTAATACCGGGTTTAAATATAGCCAAATCGAGATATGTAATTAAAAATTAAAGTAATTTATGTCCCATATACTATTATATATCGAGCCGGAATTTGGTAATTTCACCAATAATATAGTGGCGTGAAGGAAGAATGAATAAGAATAAAAGCACAATTTTAGTTCCTTTCAATAGATAGAGATATATATAAATGATTATCTTCATCACACGTAATCGACCTAGTAACCTATACAACTTCCGTACGTTGGGACAGTAAGAACAAAAGTTCAATTTCTACACATTCAAAGATAATTAACTCCACAGCTTAAAAAGGGAAGCTTTACTTTACTTTTACCTTTCTTTTTTTTTTTGTTTTTGTTTTCTTCTGTACCTGAAGAATTAAAGAGCTGTGTATGATACATGTCTTCCTCCCCTTCTCACAATATCGTGCATGTGCAGATTACCGCCTTCGGTGCTTTATCAACTTTCTTCTCTGTTCAATCAAAAAACCAGTATTCAACTCTTTGTTAGAACTCCTCAGCCTCTTCTTAAATATCACAAACTCATTTTCCATGATTCCATCAGTCTTGAGTAAAATAATATGGAAATATGTTTTGGGAGGGTTTAATAGAAGCTATCATGGAGATATCTGCTTAGCAATGATTTGTTTAAAGTGAGATTAGTTCTCTAGATGGTTTGAATAAATGTGACAATCATTTCCAACAGGTTTGAATAAAACAAGTCAAATTAGTTGCCGACTATTCTTTCTCTCAAGGCACGACTTTGCTAGGCTTAGAGCTGATTTTGCTTTATTCCACACCGAAAAATACAACAAAGAGTACACCAGAGACCTAGAGATGATGCATTCTAGAGCATTTCATAATCTACCCAGACAGTCAAATTAAATATCCTCAAGACCACTAAGCACCAGACCCATTTATTATAGACTGATCCTAGCCACCAACTAACTTGCTGATGCACAAAGTTTAGTTGACGAACGCTCTTATGAACCCTTACCAGCCTCGGTGAAGATAAGCTATGACTAGAAGTACATGATGTTATATAAAGAAATGAAATTGAGCCAGAGACTAAATATCATAATTTATACAGGTGACAAGATAGATAGCACAAGACTTACGAAATACTAAATAAGCCTGTGATTAGAGAAGCTACAAGAAAACATTGAACTCCATGGGGAAAACAATAGTTAATGATATGATGCAGACCAGAAGAACATTACAGAGACAGACAAAGAAATAAAAAGTTTACCTGTTTTGGTTTTTGCTAGAGATGGCTGTACAACAACATGCATCACAATGACTCCACCTGCAATCTCTCCAAATGGTGTCTTACACTGGCCAACAGTCTTGTTGTTTTCCAAGATCTTACCCGAGCTGATCAGCTTCACTTCGTTTATTCCCTTTGGAACAACTGTTTTACCTAAAGAAGTCACAGAAAATACGAGCAATTAATCAGCACTGCAGTTTACAAAATTGATAGCTTTGGATTACCACCTTAATTCACAAAGACTTTGTTTTTTCTCACACATTATGCTTATAACTTCTAAGTAGACTAAAATTTTCCAAGACTAATATGCATCTAGAGCAATAAATCGCGCATATTTCTACCTAAAAGAGCAAAGAGTTAGGGAAAATCAACACGGATTTCGTGGAAATTCATTAAATTAAGAGCAGATTGGGAAAAAGGGGCACCGATCACCGAATAGTAAATCTTGAGAACCCTAAACTAACCTTTGGGCCAATCAGAAACGACCCTCTGCTTCAAGAAATCCACCGTAGACGCCGCAGAATACCGAAACGGCCCGATATCGGAGCCATCATAAAGCCTGAATTTGATATCTATTGACTCCTCCTCCGGCATATCCGTTGACTTCTCTACGACCTCCGTAACCACCAGAAACCCAACTCTGATTACCAAACAAGATTCTCAAAACCAACCTCAAACACAACTCTTTCAGATCTGAAAATAGTTCGAATCTGGAAACCATTAAAGTAAACAGAACCAGAATCAGAGCTCGCTTCAAACCAGGAAAAACAAAAGGAATAATGAAAAAGAGAATCGATAGAAATCAATACCGAATCGTAGCTTCCGGTTGCGTATTCAGATCTTTGATTAAGGTGGGAAAGCTGAAGAAGAAGGAGAAAAAGCTCGCCAAATATCCAAAGTTCCTTTCGAAGTTCTAAAGCCGACGGTTTTCACTTTTTTGTTTTTTCTTCTCTCTTTTCGTCGTCACTTCTACTTCTCTAGCCGAGATCTTTATATATTATTATAAACAAAAACGGTGACGTTTTAAGCAAATTAAAATTTTACCCATTTAACTGTTCCCACCAAATTTGGATTGAGTACATCGAACTATTTAACTGTTCCCTATCCAAACGGTGACGTTTATAAGTTTCAATTCAGCATCTTTTATATTAGGAGATTGAATAATATTGTAAACATTGAATAACTTTTGAAACTCAATTTAAAAAGCTTTGTTCAACTGAAGACTTTAGGAATTCTACCATTAAGGTGATTTTGACTTTGAAGATTTTGAGTTTCATCAAATTGATTTAACGGTTTACTTTTACAGATAACTTGAATATCAAACTTATATCATTTGTCCAAGTCTATCATGCTCTCAAGTCATTTTCAATATTACCAGTGACTAACATCAGGACCAAAATAGATGGTATTTTTAATGTCTACTAGAAAAAATGAATGGCATTTTTAATGCTTAATAGAAAAATGGATACTAATTTTCTATTTATCATATTTATCAATTTTCTTTATTCGATTACATAATATATAATTTTCGATTACATTATATTTTCTAGTAGTGAATTAATAAGAGTAATTGCTTCACTGCTTCTTCTCCCAGACAGCAAAGTCAAGGCCTGAATAAGCTAAAGCAAAATTGGAAGGAACAAGAGTTCCCAAATCCAGCTTTGGTCCAATCTTCATTATAACCTCGTCATCAATCATAGCCAAGTAAAGATCCGACTCTGCCGCTTTGATTGTAACAGAGCTTCTGCTACCAATACCATTTCTGTTTCTAATTGCCACCAACTTCGAAATACTCTCCTTTAGTCCCCACTCTATGTAATGATTATAAAACTGCAACAATGAAATCACACCAGTATTGTATAACTATATGATTGCTATATATGGCAACAACCATATTGAACTGGACCAGAAACTTACAATGCAAGGAGTGCCTGGATGAGTTAGAATGTAAACGTATCCAAGCAAGACTTTATCAGAAGGGAATCTCCATGATTCTGATCTGTATGTGTCGTGGTTATCTATGAAAGTAACTGCATTTGTAGGCATTATTCCGATCAGACCAGGTGGATTGCCTTGTGAGTCTTTTAGTCTCCAAAGCTCACCTATGACTGCAGACTGTAAGATACCTTTGGTTGTGAAATCAAAAGCAGTCAACACACCACCACCAGCTTCTTTGATCCACTGTTTGAGAGCTGACCTATGCTGGTTCTGATCATACTCTAGCTTCCCATCTCCTCCATACTTCATATCGTCCCATTTCTCACCCACCGCAAAATCCGGTGAAGTATTCTGCGTATTCAGAAACCCTATTATGTGAGGTAACATGACTACCTAGATTCGAACTCTGGTGGAGTATACCACACATCTAAACATTTGAGCTCTCACTAAATCATCTACTTATGGGTTCTATATGTAGTAAACAACTACATTGACATATGTTTATTGTTAGGTTCGGAATATGCGTATTTGATTACCTGAACGTAAAGTTTGGTAATGGAAGGTGCAAAACCACGAACAAAATCAAATCTCCAACCATTGAATCCAATATCAGATTTGAGCCAAGTCATCCATTCGGATAACTCTTTCTGAACCCTTGAATTAAGGTGGTCAATGTCTGGAGCCGGTTTAAAATCTTCTCCGGTGTCGAGGTTTCCAGTACCGGAATAGTTAGTATCATTGCGGCAGATGAAAGAAGGATCCCAATCAAGACGATCATCAGAAGTCCCACCTTCGAAATAACAATACCCACATTTATCATCTTTCCTCTCAGCTGTTCTGTGGTTAATCACAATATCAGCTACGGATTTTATTCCTTTTCGATTCAAGGCTTCAATAAGAGATTTCAATTCACTCTCTGAACCGTATTTGGAGCTGTTTAAATCATAAAGTTTTCCTGGTAAGTACCCTGAAAGAATTGAAGAAGATGGATGTGAGACTGAAGATTTGGTGAGGGAAACAGAGTAAAAAGATGGAACCTTCAGGAGCAACGGATTGAGAAGGAGGAGGAAGCCAAAGATGAGTGACTCCGCAGTTGCTGAGGTCATCAATGGTGTTATGGAGAGAATTGTAGAATCCTCCTTCTTTCTTCCATGACTCCCAATTGAAACCCTGTCACAAAAAAGTTGTTTCAGAACCCAATTCGATTCATAAGAGCAGATAAAACAGAGTGTATAATAATAATCACCTGAAACAACAAAGTAGAGTACGTGAAGGTTGGGAAGACGATGAAGAAAAGAGAAGAAGAGAAGAGTAACGCTTGAAGAGAAGTCATTGTCTGATTATGAATTTGTCTGCTTCTTCTCTGCATTGTGTTTATATTGAGACATTCTAATCATCTTCTAGAGTTTACGTAACCTAAACGACACGTGCTTTTCTCACATCTGATTGATCAAATGCTTCTACACTTTGCTCCTTTGTGTGAACTAATGTAAAATTGGCAAGACATAAGTCAAAAAGCTCTGGTCTTTCTAGTCTTTGCTCTAAGTCAATTTTGGTATCTTTTCGTTTCCAGAAACCCTTTGAATGAACGGACGGTTGAGATTCTTCGACGGATAACAAACTATATTGGGCCAAACTATATGATTTGGGCCGTAAAGCCCGTTACGTTAATATTTTTTTTTTTCATTACCTTAAGTTTTTCATAATTAACAAGACTATTAAAAATTCAACAATGAATCAAAAATATCAAACAAAATTCTAATAAACGTTCATAAAATTTAAAGGATAGTACAATTTCGAAATATATCGAAACGAAATGATGAGAACCAGAAAAAAAAAAAAGAGAGACAAGTTTGAGAAACCAGACTCAACAGTACAACATTGATAAAATCACTAAGTCATAATAAAAAAAAAAAAAAAAAAACTAAAACTCTTGATTTAGTTAGATAGTTTCTTGTCCATCTGATCCTCTAAATCACCAACACCATGAGTTTGAACAGAATGAGTCGTGACGTCAGGATTAGTCTGAGACTGAACCATAAGATCACCAGACTCCAGAGTAGACGAAAGCTTGACCATGTTAATGGAGTGATCCGATACCGTTTTGGGTTTCTCAGTTTCATCAGCGACAGGTTTTTTGTAGTATTTGAATATGACGTAGAGAATCATTTGAACTGCTCCAAGAAACGCACCCAATATATTTGGAAGCTTCAATAATAATATAAAAAACAAAATCAGTAATCCAACTAATCAATGTTTAGGGAACAGTAATCACATTCAACGCCGACAATAATATACTTTTGAATTATTGTACTTTGAGTTTCATATAATATATGATTGTAAGCATAAAGTAAAAGTAACGTACCGCTTATAAATCATAAAATTGATCGTCTTAAAATAGAGAGAATTTGAGAAAAGAGACAAAAGGTAGTGGAAACTCTTTTCCCCTAAACATGAACCACCCATAATAATGTTTGCGCTGTCCATATTTTTATATACTTAATTTAGAAATATTATTTGAGAAACTCACCGCAACGTAGAAGTCTTTGATAGCAAGACCATAGAAGAGCCAAGTAATGGCACTTAGTGTAAGAAACAATGATAGAGAGAAAGGCATAAACTCCACACTCTTTGTTCGTATCACCACTCTCTGCATCATTTATTTGTTTATCTCACTTGTTAAAACTATATAATTAATATACACATATAAAGAGATCTTCGTGTATGTTCATATTATATAGAAGTACGTACCATAATGCTCAAAGGAGCTGCGAAAACACAAACTGAAAATCCAACGCAAATCCCTCCAAGGACTTTCTCACGGTTTGATCCTTTGGTTAAGAGCTCGCATACTATAACAATAGCAGCAAAACCCAAGAAGTTCAACAGCCCAAGAACCTTCAAAGTCGATATCTATACACATACATAGTTGTTTATTATCATGAGCTAATGAAATCGTTTTATATCAAAATTAAGAATATATGATTGTGAGGATATAAAACATACTCTAGATTTCTTGTTAGCATAGGTAATGAAGAGGACGATGTAGATAGTTTCGATGAAGCAACCAACAGCGTTAATGGTAATGAGAAGGAAACCAGCTCCATCTTTTTGCATAGCGTAGTAAATCCATAACATCGCACTAAATAGTGCTGATACATATGGAAGAGACTCAAACCCTTCTATCGATTTTTTCTTGCAGATTCTCACGAAAGTTGGCCTTCATTTACATAAATATAACACCCACAAATAGTACTGTTATTTGAAATAAAAGAAAACAATATATATGATGAAGAGAGGGCTTGAGATTGATGATGCTTACACTGGTGCCAAGAAAACGATGAAAGATATGATGTTGCCTGCAAAAATACATAAAACAAAGACAACATAGGTGAAACTTCACTATCGGTCTGAAAAAGAAAGAGCAAACAATATTGTAACTACTTAGATATGTTTGCTTAGGAATGCTTAAACACTTACCCATGATTCCAAATGTAACTGCCAATACGTTGTGAGTCATAGCCATTTTGGTTTATCTTTGTGAATGATTGATTAGGATTGATTATCGAAGAAACAAATAAGGAAACAAGAGAAGGTAAAAAATGATAAGGAGATGCTTCAACTCTTGATGCCTCTCTAGCTAGTTAAGCTTTCTTCGATATGAATCAAGTAATGAGGCCAATGATAGACTATATATAGAGAGTGCAATTGGGTTCCATGTTTATTATAAGCTAGGGACGTCGTCGTTTTCATGGTTTAAGAAAGAGAATAGAACATCGCATATTGAAGGTCTCAGATATTTCTGTGTTTTTAAAAAATGGAAAATATTCGATAAATTTATGTGGTAAGGACTGTTGGCGTGTATTATATTTGTGTCAAACTTTTATGCCAAACCTTGGTTTATATTATTATCGTAGTCATTTAAGTGATCTTTCTTTTTCTTTTAAACCAAATTATATAAATGAGCTTTAAATATAGATGGTTAACTTATTGGTTGTTTTGTTCTTTGGCATGACCAATATATTATAATTAAGGCCTTAATTCAACCATTGATCCGCTGTTAGCTTTCTAGCTAACCATTCAAATATATAATAGATAATTAATGTGATGGTTATCTTTCACACTATATATCTGTGTAAATATATACAAATATATCCACTAAAAGCAGGCGCACTTGCATGTATCGGGATCAAGTTCCGCCGTCTGCATTATGCAGGAATTTGATTAATGGGCCAGCTAGTTGTGGCCTAATGTTGACAAAAAAAAATACAAATATATAATCCATACATAATTATATAACTATGAATCAAGTTTTATTGATTCTGTTGTTGACAATAAAACATAAAGCCGGAGATTATTCCACTCAAACGCAAAACACTTGCAATTTCTATTTGATTAGAGAAACTCACCATGGTTTTCCCAACTTTCGAAGAAACCACAGAAAAAGAGGTATGACACTTCAATCCTCAGTGTCGAAGATCTCGATTATCTGTAAAGGATGACGCAAAATTCTACAAGTTAGAGTCGGTGATCTCCTAAAAACCGAAACCTCTCAATTATAAAAAACCGTATAACCACATTATGTGAACTCATAAGGTAATTTGTATGATGAAGTATATAACCACATATTGTAAGTTTTGGACTGTTTTTATTAGAGTATATATAGAAAGGATAGATAAGTAAATCAATGTATAATCATTAGGGTATAATCGTATATATTGTAAATATTTCATTGGAATACAATTGAGCCTCTTTTCATACATGGTATCAGAGCATTAGCCGATCTCTCTATCAATTTTTTTGTTATCCTACAAACTTCACCCATGGTCGCTCAAACCTCACATGATGCCATCGATATCTCAAACATCAACACCAACACCATATTGAATATCAATATGGCCAACGTTAGTAAACTCTCGAGCTCCAATTACCTGATGTGGAATAGACAAGTACATACTTTGTTAGATGGGTATGATCTTGCCTCTTACATCGATGAAGACAACCTAGTACTGGATCAAACTCTTATCACAGCGACTGGTTCTTCTGGCAATCCCGCGTTTTAGGCTTGGAAATGCCAAGATCGATTGATCTACAGTGCATTTCTTGATACAATCTCAATCTCCATTCAGCTGATTCTCTCCTCAACCACCACGTCTGCAGAAATCTGGACAACACTCAAATCCACCTATGCCAAGCCATCTCGAGGTCACTTGAAGCAACTTCGACAACAGATCCGAAACTGGAAAAAGGGTACAAAGACTATCGATGAGTATTTTCAGGGACTCATCACACGATTCGATCAACTTGCCTTGCTTGGAAAGCCATTCGATCATGAAGACAAAGTCGAAGCTATCATTGAAGGATTAACTGAAGACTACAGACCGTGATTGACCAGATCAAGGGTCGTGACATAGCACCTCCACTTCCAGAGATTCATGAAAAGCTGATAAATCATGAACTCAAGCTGGAGTCTCAAGCTTCCATCATCTCCTCAGTCCTTGTCACAGCCAATGATGCATCTTATCGCAACAATGAATCTAACTCCTCCTCTCAATACAACTCTCAACGAAAGTCACAGTCGAGTCAATATTCACAGTATGGGAACAAAGGATCAAATAAAAATGATCAAAAGCAAGGACAGGGACAAGGCCAAGGACACGAATATCAGGGTAAATGTTAGATGTGTGGAGTCTATGGACACAGTGCAAGGCGGTGCTCACAACTAACAAATCTTCCTCCTGCATATGGTCCTCTGTAGCACTCATTTCAACCTCATGGAAACTGGTAACCTCGAGCAAATATGGCAGCAATAAATACCTATAATCCAACCAACTGGGTTGTTGATAGTGGAGCCACACATCATCTCACTACTGATCTCGAGAATCTCTCTTTTCACCAACATTACCAAGGTGGAGAAGTGGTTGTAATCGCTAATGGTACTACAATACCAATCTCACACTCGGGTTCTACATTGCTTCCTACTACTTCTAACACACTTGAACTGGCTGATATGCTTTATGTTCCTAACTTGCATAAAAATCTTGTGTCTGTACATTGATTATGAAATACTAATGGAGTCTCTGTGGAATTTTTTCCAACATTGTTTCAGGTACATGATCTCAGTACGGGGGTCTTGTTTTACCGCGGCAGAGCTGAAAATGGGTTGTATGAATGGCCATCCCTACCAAACCAACCAAAGATCTTCTTCATTGCACCATCATCCTCCAAAACCACTACACAACTTTGGCATTCAAGACTTGGCCATCCAGCTTACCCCGTTTTATCTTCTCTCATTTCCAATTTTGATTTACCATTGTCGAATTCATTGAAAAACAGTTTCTCTTGTTCCGATTGTCTCATTAATAAAAGCCATAAGTTACCGTTTACAAAACCACTCTTGTCTCTCATAAACCATTACAATACATTTTCTCAGACCTTTGGACATCACTAATTTACTCACCAGAAAACTACAAATATTATCTTGTGCTTATTGGCCACTACACTCGATACACTTGGCTATATCCACTCAAACAAAAATCGCAAACCCAAGAAACTTTCATCGCCTTCAAAGCATTGGTCGAAAGCAGATTCCAAACCAACATTGAAACCTTAATACTCGGATAATGGCGGGGAATTCTTGGCGTTGAAGTCTTATCTTCTCACTCATGGCATCTCTCACATGACATCTCCACCTCACACACCAGAACATAACGGTATCTCCTAGAGAAAATACAGACACATTGTCGAGACAGGTCTTGCTCTTCTCACACACGCATCAATGCCACAAAAGTACTGGCCATATGCGTTTTCTACTGCAGTCTACCTTATTAATCGGATGCCAACACCGGTACTCAACAATACCTTACCATATGCTCAACTTTTTCAACAACAACCCAACTACAACAAGCTACGAGTATTTGGCTGTGTTTGCTACCCATGGCTGAGACCATATACAAAGCACAAACTTGAAGCAAGATCAATAACATGTGTCTTTGTCGAATATTCACTAACTCAGAGTGCTTATCTTTGTCTCGATCCATTCACTAGACATATTTATCAGTCTTGTCAGGTACAGTTCGTTGAAGATTCATTCTCATATCACACACAAGAGCAACGATCTTCACTGCCTCCCACACTATAAGACCCGCAACCCCAATACACAGCAAACCCACACCTTACCTTTATCCACATACTGCAACTCATACAACCTACTTCAGCTCTGCAACGGTCAACAGAACCATCATGCTCAGCTCCTCCACCGGTCTTGTTGTCTTCACCACCATCATCACCGCCCGATGACACGTCGAATTTAGAGCAAACATTCAACTCCTTTGCATCAAGAGGTTGAACCTGCAGCAGCTCATGAATCGCCTCACCCTGATACACAGCCACAAGCACAACCATCGCAACCTAATGAAGAAGAAACTACAGTACCACAGCCACCGCTCAACAACCATCCGATGAGGACTAGAGCAAAGAACAACATCTCAAAACCGAAGCAAAAATTGAGTCTAGCAGCAGCTCTACGAGCCTTAATGGAACCAAAACAGTTTACCAAGCACTACAAGACACGAACTAGAGTAATGCTTAGAGCTTGGAGTATGGTGCAATTGTTAAGAATCACACATTCGACCTTGTCCCACTTTCTCTAGAACAGAATGTTATTCCCACAAAGTGGATTTATACACTCAAGTACTCACCAAGTGGTCAGACCAAAAGGCACAAAGAACGGCTGGTGGCAAGGGGTTTTACACAACAATATGGTCGCGACTATTCAGAGACGTTTAGTCCAGTTATGAAAGCAACAACAATTCGAATTGTTCTCAATATTGCAGTAAGTCAAAACTGGACTATACAACAACTTGACATTAATAATGCTTTCTTACAAGGAACATTGGCAGATGATGTCTTTGTCAAACAACCACTCAGTTTTGAAGATCAGAAACGGCCTAATCATGTATGTAAACTCAATAAGGCGTTATATGGCTTAAAAAAGGCCCTCAAGCATGATATGAAGAACTCAAAGCGTTTCTCTTACACATTGGTTTTAAAAACTCCACATCAAACATCTCAGTGTTTGTATACCAGCGTGGCTTGCATCTTGTGTATATCTTGGTGTATGTCAATAACATTGTGGTCATAGGAAATCATCCAAATCTCATTACCCAGATCATTAAACTTTTGGCGGCAAGATTCTCGTTGAAAGACATGGGTCCGTTAAGCTACTTTCTCGGGATTGAGGTGACTCGTACAGCCCGAGGCCTTCATCTTATGCAGCACTGTTATATCTTAGATCTTCTAAAGAAGACAAACATGTTAGATGCAAAACCAATCTCAACACCAATGGCTGCATATCCAAAACTTACTCTCCATTCAGGATCGCTTCTTGCTAGTCCAACTGAATACATACAAGTTCTAGGAAGCCTCGAGTATTTGTCTCTCACCAGGCCCGATGTGTCTTATGCTATTAACAAACTATCTCAGTACATGCATGCACCAACAGAATTGCATGGCAAGACGTGAAACAAATTCTATGCTATCTAGTCGGAACTCCGAGTCATGGGATTTTCATTCGTGCTGATTCTCCCTTATCACTTCATGCATACTCGGATGCAGATTGGGCAGGGGACACTGATGATTTTGTCTCTACAAATACCTATATTATCTACCTTGGACCAACACTCATCTCATGGTCATCGAGGAAACAAACAGGTGTGGCCACGTCTTCTACCGAAGCAGAATATCGGTTTATCGCATATACAGCCTCTGAGGTACGTTGGGTTTGCTCGTTATTGTCTAAACTTAAAGTTGATCTTCATGACACTCTGGTTATCTACTATGACAACCTTGGAGCAACCTATCTACGGCTAATCCGGTTTTCCACTCTCGGATAAAGCACATTGCCCTAGACTATCATTTTGTACGTGATTACATTCGTTCTGTTTCTTTGAGAGTCACTCACATCTCTACACACAATCAGCTCGCGGACACACTCACAACACCACCAAAATTGAAGTTTCATGACATTGTGGTCATGATTGGAGTGATTCGAGTACCTCTATCTTGAGGGAGCGTATTAGAGTATATATAGAAAAGATATATTAATAAATCAATGTATAATCATTAGGGTTGTGTAATCGTATATATTGTAGACATTTCATTGGAATACAGTTGAGCCTCTTTTCATACAGTTTCAATCCTACTAAAATCAACTTGAGCACAACTTGAAAAGAAAAATTTAGCGTATTCTTTTTTTGCCAATGATCAAAATTTTAATTTGGTTGTATCTTATATATTAAAGCGGGAAACAATTTCATTTTGACCGAGTTTTAAATTTTAGTATAAGATTAACATATGGTTTGTAACAACCCTTAAAAATAGGCCTAAAGTAGGTTTTGTTACATATTAATATATATAAATTTAAAACTAATAAATATTTTTTTTAAAAAAAAACCAAAACCCAAAAAATAAAACTAATATAAATATATCGGTTACAAATTCGGTTCAGGTTCGGGTCTAGACTCGGTTTTCCGGGTGCATAGATTTAAGACTCATTTATGGTATTTTTTGGGTTCGGTTTCTCTAATTCGGTATTTTTGTTCTTTTGATCTAAGACTTACTCATATATTTTTATTTTTTGGATATGGTTCGGTTCGGTATAGATCAAGTTCGGGTTTAGATGTATTTTTATATAAAATTTTAATATTAAAAACAATAATAATAAAAAAACTCTAGAAAGCTAAAATTTGGTTCTTGATTTAGTTTCAGTTTGGGTTCGGGTTTAGTTTTTTGGATATATAGATTTAGGACTCATTTGAGTATTTTGTTGGATGGTTCCTCTAATACAGATCAATTTAGTTTGGGTTACAGTCATTGAATCAACATCTCAAAAACAATATTCCAAAATATCAGCACGAGTCTAACAACCTAAATGAAAAAATTTAAAAAACAATCAAATCCCGCGTTATAACGCGGGTATAATCCTAGTTTCTTATTATTTGTAAAATTTTATCTATTTTACTTGGTTCCATCTTATTTGGATCAAATTAATCATTTCCTATTGGGTAGATTAGGCCTTAACTTCTTATAACAATTTGGTATAAACTTTAACATTAAACAAACAAAAAGATGAACACGACAACCATTTAAAGAGGAATTATTTTTTTTGAATCCTCCACATATAGAGTCAACATAAAACCGAATACTAATTTTCACTACAAGAAATATGTTCATGCTTAGCACGATTAACACTATCATACGTAATACATAACTCATTCGTAAACGCTATGTTTTCGGGAGCTATAATAGGATCCATGTATATTATAGTATTTTCATAAACGCTATGTATACAGTCAATGCATGGACTAACTATCTCAATGTCTAAACCAGTTGACACTGACCGAACAAAAGTCCATGCACCCCTCTCATAAGCAGGATCAGCTCTAAAATTCAATTTAAGAATAAGAAAACACACAAACAAAACATGTCTTAAATACTATAATTCTAAACTGAAAAGACCTATACGTAATCAGCTAAGATGAATCCAATCTTTGTCTAGCATTATATGAACTTACCTTTATTAATTTAACAATATTAGTTCTATCAAATTACTAAAATTGTAGACACTAAATTATTTTAAAAACCAGTGAAACACCATAGAAGAGTAAACCACAGAGTCACAACTAAACAAACTTTGAACAAAATTGTTTTTCAAACTCAATAAACAAATCAAAAGAAGAAATCAGAACATATAATTACCGTATCTAGCACTTCTAGTTTTACAAATTTTACAATCTCGTTTTACAATAATAAAACTAAACTATCATACAAGTAAAAATCACTAAAGCAGATTTTGTACTCGTTGACATACACACACTATAACTCGAGTCCCTTAAGTTAAACCAATCATACAACACAACAGAGCATAGTAGAAGAAGCCAACAAAGCTATTAATTCTTTCAAATATTTGTGTTAAGCATAACATTAGAAATCACTAAAGTAGATATTTGTACTCGTTGATATCTACAAGTAAAAACCCTGATGCAATCTGATAAAATCACTAAAGCACTCTTAAGCTCGATACTCTTTGGACGTTTAACAAACTTAGTTACTAAACAAATCTAAAGCAGAAATCAGATTCAATCTACTTAACTAATTTCCAAAACAAATCTAATGCATAAATCAAATTAACACTCAGATTTTTAAAACAAAGATTACTATCAGAATTTCAGTAAGACAAATAATCAACAAAATAGATAGATTATATGTCGTCAATATCAAATATGAACGAAATCGAAAACTTACAATATCAAATTTTCTTCAAGCGGATAATTACTCCTTTGTCGTCAATTCCTGTAGCCAAATCTTGTTAACCTCACAAAAGTATGAACGAAATCAGTGTTTGGAACCAAAACCTAGGCTTAAATCGAGAATCAAATAGTAGAAACAAGTATAGATAAGACGCGGCTAACCTTCTCCAACCTTTTTTCTCGTCTAACAATTTTGTAGAAATCAAGCTATCTTGTTAACCTCGCAAAAATATGAACGAAATCAGGGTTTGGAACCAGAAACTAGGTTGAAATCGAGAATCAATTTTGTAGAAACAAGTATAGATGAGATGCGACTAACCTTCTCCAACCTAAGAGTTTGTCGAAATCGAGCTAAGATACGAGTAGATCCGGAGAGGAGAGCCACCAGAGAAGTATAGTTTATGGCCGAAGAAGAGAAAATCAAGAGGAAAAACCGAGATTTTGTTTTTCTCAAAATATTGGAAAAGTTAGGGTTTATCTTCCAAAGAGGGAAATCGTGAAAGACAGCAAATTTTTTTACGGAAAATGACTAAGTGTCAAATTAAGTTCCCTCCAAACGTGATTTATTTTCTCTAGAAAAGACACTATAACATTATGCTATCAATGCCAAAATTTGTTGTAGTTTTTATATGAAATAAGTGTGACATCAATATATACTGTAAAATTGAATAAGCTCATGACAAACAAGTATTACAGTTTAATCTACCTAATGCTACAATGGTTCTAATAATTTTGAACGACTAGATTTAACAATCAACTATTAAATGGCACGAGTCATAGTTATGAAACTTAAGAGATACCAAATAAAAAGATATTATTACATTCAAATTATACTACAAAACTCACATGAATCCAGACGGACGAATCGTCTGTACGTAATAAGATGTCTCGAGAAATTTTAGATAAATATATGTTTCGTCTGGATTAATTAGATCGCCGGCAATAGTTAAGAATCCGTGTGAACTTTTGAATTGATTACACATATTTGGAGCAACATAAATTGAATGAGAAAGTTCAGAGTAGTGATTCGAATACTAAACAAAGCATGTTCGCTAATTTTGTTCAGGAAGAAAAATGAACGCTTAGGTGCTCGTCACGTGTGACATATTTTATGTTGCTTAAGAGCACTCTTGAACTTCATGATTAGGCAGCCAAAATTAGGTCCGTAACTAATTCTAATTTATTAGATTTTATTTATAAAAAAAAAAAAAAACAAAAATCAAAGATAATAAAAAATGTTGTGTGAGATAGATGTGATAATAATGTATATAAACGAATGGAGAAGAAAGCAAAGCAAAGATATGATATAAATGGGTAATAAAAAAAAAGAATATACATATAGTGCGTTTCATCTTAGACAAGAGTGTGTCGTGTTGTGTTAACCGTATAGGTAAGATTTATCATCATGCTTCTTATTTGACGTTCCACTTTAATTACTACTTTTCTTTTTTAATCTTCTATTATTATCTACCCTATTTTTATCGTATCCTTTTATCAATCTTCAACTATTTCTTTATTACTCCATGCGTTCTCTAATAGAATTTTATCAGAATTGAGTTTGTGTTTGAATGAGATAATTTGTATCTAAGTTTATTAAGTGTTTTGATCAAGTGCTATATTTATAGTTTTTCTATCAGAATTTGATTTCAGGTAATTACGTAATTTCGTATAACAAAATCTAAATTATGAATTGGTTCTTACCGATAAAATCGACAAACAAAGAAAACGGAGATTTGTATCTAAGTTTATAAAGTATTTTGATCAAGTGTCTATATTTATAGTTATTTTGATCAGAATTTGATTTCAGATAATCATGTAATTTCATATAATAAAATCTAAATTATGAATTGGTTCTTACCGATAAAAGCGACAAACAAAAAAAATGGAGATTTGTATCTAAACTAATTTAATGCCATAAAAACCAATCATATAAAGCATGAACTTGATAGAATACTATATAAAATGAAAGGTGGCATGAAAGTTTGGTACATAAGTTGGAGCGGTAAGATGATTGAAATCAAGAGTAGTACTTACATGATTATAGCGCCTCATAATCGCCATCAGTTTTAACTTGTAAAGTATAAAGTGTGAAGTTGGTGACAATGAGCAACTCACGAATTGCTTTCATTGTCCTTTGCCATTCCAGGATAGATTCTTAGGTTATTAACTGCGAATTTGAATATCATGTGGCGTAAGATAGTTCGTTTGACCATCCTGATTTTGTCACATGTACCGATCCAAGCCACATGGACGATGTCACACCATTGCTAAATATGTTAAAAATCAACATGTTTCATGTTAAACTTCTTATTTGTTATCATTGCTAAACCTAGTAACACACACATATATATATATATATATATATATCATCAACATTTAAAAGATAGTTTGATATAATGAAATGATACTACTGTTTACGAAGTTCTTATTCATTTAGTTACTATTTATGAATCATTTAGTTCTTGTTTGTATAGTGATAACTATACACTTTTATAGTTAGACTAGATATGGACCCGTGCGATGCACGGATTTAAAGATTGCTTAATATATATAGACATGTATTTGAAAAAAAAATCTGATCGTTGGATTTGACACGTGGAAGAATCCTATTATTTACTAACTTAGAGAAATCTTACTTTATATAATAAGATGTTAGCATTCGATTCTTTCATATAATAGGATTTCAAATAAAAACAAATATTTTGTGATAAAGATATGATTATCTTTTTTTTAATTGTTTTGAATGTATTAGAAAAAACTTTCTAATCGTTGGATTTGACACGTGGAAGAATCATATTAATTACTAACTTTGAGAAACCTTACTTTATATAATAAGATAAGGAAAGAGATTTTGATTGTTGGATTTGACACGTGGAAGAATCCTGTTAATTACTAACTCTGACAAATCTTACTTTATATAATAAGNTATTAACCTTGATAAACCCTAATAATAATAAAATAAAATAATAATACATTGAATTTAAACTTTTTAACTTTTTTACCTTTTATGTTTGTTTGCTTCAATTCCCTTTTGAATTATGATTATGTATATAAAATTTCTTAAGATTATGATATAGTTAATTATTTGCTATTTTTTTAATGTTAAGATTCAATTGCTTCATATAATAAGATTTCAAATAAAAACAAATATTTTGTGATAAAGATATGATTATCTTTTTTTTAAATTGTTTTGAATGTATTATCAAAAAAATTATGATCGTTGGATTTGACACGTGGAAGAATCCTGTTAATTACTAACTTTGAGAAATCTTACTTTATATAATAAGATAGTAACCTTGATAAACCCTAATAATAATAAAATATAATAATAATACATTGAATTTAAACTTTTTTACTTTTTTACTTTTTTTGTTTGTTTGCTTCAATTTCCTTTTGAATTATGATTATGTCTATAAAATTTCTTAAGATTTGGATATAGTTAATTATTTGCTATGTTTTTTTAATGTTAAGATTTGATTCCTTCATATAATAGGATTTCAAATAAAAATAAATATTTTGTGATAAGGATATGNTATTAGCAAAAAAATTCTGATCATTGGATTTGACACATGGAAGAATCCTGTTAATTACTAACTTTGAGAAACCTTACTTTATATAATAAGATCATGTTAATTACTAACTTTGAGAAACCTTACTTTATATAATAAGATATTAACCTTGATAAA